>JALPQI010019835.1:0-18880 GCA_025490895.1 Thaumatotibia leucotreta | reverse complement strand
GGTAAGTACCAAAGAATATAATACTCTAAAGAGAAGAACGATAACTCCTTATTAAAATTAAGCCTCTTCGCAAAAGTTCGTTTATACTACTAGCGACACAGTCCAAGCGCAGTACTAATTTTGACAACTAGTTTAGCGCAGCTGTAGTAACTCTGTCTGTGAAGCAGATGGTCCAGGTTCAAATCCCAGCAAGGGAATATTTATTTGTATTTTTCTTTAGATTTTTAATATTTATTCGAGTTTACAGTTCATTTCCACCCAAAATCCAAACTGCATTCCTAAAAAAGTACCTATGAGAAAAATATGTCATGTAAAATGAATAAAAATAAGAAACAATGTTCTCGTCGAAAAGAACTTATGATTTGTGATTCTGAGCTGAATTGGTGGAAACAGTATGATTAACCGAAATGTATTTTCTAAGAAAATGCTCTATATGGAAGTTGTTCCAGAGGTATATTTATGAATCATCTAAGAGTAGATATTTGCGCACATAAGGCCATAGAGTATTTTCATTCGATTTTATGTAAATTCAAGTAAGGCAGTGAAAAAATAATCCTTAACTGTGCTATACTTGTGATGACATATAATTATATTGTATGAAATTAAATGCAGCATTATGTTAAAATTACTTATTTATTTAGTGCACTCCTTCTATAAATGTTCTATCTGTAATATAATTTATTAACTTATCTTATTCTAAATATTAGATGTCATATACCAAAGAAAAACGACCAAGATCACCTAACGCCCGAGGGGTACAAGCATCAGCCGCGAAAGCTGAGTACGTGGTTCCGTTCGGTCCCCACCTCGGGCGTTAGGTGATCTTGGTCGTTATTCTTTGGTATATGACATCTAATATTTATAATTTATATACCTAGTATTAAATAGTGTGACTACTGGGGAAAAATAAAAAAGTCCAAATCAAAATAATTTGCTTCGTATTTTCACAATACGTTCAACTTATGTTATAATAATAAAAATGATTATATTTTCATTTGTACGCTTAGTAATGCGAAATATAGAATAATATGACATTGAATGAGAAACTCACAATTAACATTTTAAATTGGATTTTTATACAATTTCAAATATCGTTATCAGAAATTGTACACATATTAAGTTATTTTTATTGTACAACAGTGTGTGTCATACTTCCTGGCGGTGACATGGTGTCGTACAGTATTCAAACTAGCATCAATAAAATGTACATGAAATAAACGAAATTGTACGCTAATTAAAAAAAATGTACTACACGTACGAGACGAGAAAACGGTGTTAATCCGTCACCGCTAGGAAGCATACTTCCTGGCGGGGGCTATTTATTCTGTTATATTACGGCCGAATGTACGAGAAATGTACGTTCTGGTCCTAAAGCATTTTTGGGTACATCTATCTCATAGGTGCTTTAATTTGGTACTAAAACATTTCAATGGAACTTGATTTATGTAACGTGTTTGATCAATTATATACATCAATAAGTGGCATGTAATCGTCGTCGTACATATTTATGCGTGTACATAACTATTATTACATTGTGCAGCAGATACATAAACTGTTTCCCTATTAATCATCATTGTAAATAACTTCTGCGCGTAATGATATAGGAAATAGGAGTATGATTCGTTATATTAGAAACGAGAAACTATTTCTACGGAGATTCAGCAATACCAGAACGTACATTTTTCGTACATATTTTTTAAATGACATGCCCATTGAAAACTCGGCCGCAACATAACAAAATAAATAGCCCCCGCCAGGAAGTATGCTTCCTAGCGGTGACGGATTAACACTGTTTTCTCGTCTCGTACGTGTAGAGTACATTTTTTTAAAATTAGCGTACAATTTCGTACATTTCATGTACATTGATAAATAAAATACTTTATCAAATGGCCAGTAAGTAAGGAGTTTGAAGTGCTTAGAATGAGTATGTTACCTACGCTAAATGATGATAAACAATGTGCACTCAGTTACGTATGAGTAATAGGTATTCCTTATTAGTAACTTCAAATAAACAATTTCTTCCCTCGTAACTATGATTACATATGAAGAAAAATAAGTATTTGTTCGAAACTAGTATCGTACAAAGATAATTTTTTCTTCCTTCGTTACCAGTTACGAAAGGTCGGTTACGTACGCGGCCGAAGGGATTAATATTACTTAAGGCGGCATTATTAATGTTTTTGTTCGCTTCAACTTACAAAATTTGACGCCCGAAAGCTGCAAGCTGCGATTAAGGACGGACAACTCAGTGGATTTCACTGAGTTCATTTGACACGCTAAGTAGATACGTTTGCTTAATCTATGCCATCTATGGTATATATGACATCTGTGGGTTTGAACCAAAAGTCACGTTACCATTTTCAAACATTATGGTCACGGGACTTATCTCCATTATCTCCAATACGGTGCACGATGGGTGCACGCCACATATCGTGATCTGGCCTACTACCGCGAACTTGGAAATTCGTAAATTACGAGGATTTGTCTCTAACACTCCAACGAACGCGTCATTAGAGTGACAGAGACAAATCCTCGAAATTGAACAATTTCGAAGTTCGTGGCAAGATCATGATTCTGAGTAGTTACTTGTTACTTCCCACATTCTACCTTGGCTTCTACGTTACAAGTAAATTGCTTTTAGATAAGTATAAAAAAAAAACGCATAAATCAATTAATGTTCAGTAAAAAATAAGACGAAAATACAGGGTGAAACATGAGTTGTGAACAGTACCTAATACGTTTTTCTAATTCTATTACAACTAACAATTGAATGGCCCACAAGTTACTTAGAAGTTTTTTATTTATTTATTTTATGTATTTTTTGTGGCTTTTTATAAATTTTAAGGTGTTTTTCAGAAATGATAACGGCTATTTAAGCTATTTACAACATTTAAAAGTAATAAATATCATTTAATTTGACACGCAATGACAAAATTGCCGTTATGAATTACTTTAATTTGGAGAGGTAATTTAAATTATTTAATTAACTTGTCTTTAAAATTCTTTTGGATATCCTGAAGCCAAAAAATACAAAAACATAAACCTAAAAAAATTCAAAGAATAAATAAATAACTAATCAGTTTTTAAGTAACTTGTGGGGCATTTAATTATTAGTCGTTTATAGAATTAGAAAAACGTATTACTGTTCACGACTCACGTTTCACCCTGTATAACAACATGAACAATGAAAATCGATAGTTCTTGTCTATGAGCAACACCGGTCTATTATAAAAATAATGAATAACCGTGACTAGATGATTTTCTTTGACTTCCGGCTTTTGGCATACAATTCACTATGTGTCATTAACGTCAAAAATGCCTTCACTGTGGAAAATGGGAAAAATGGAAATAAAACATTCTAAGTAAAAACTGATCATTACCATAATGCCTCTATCAGCAAATTTTCGACGAGGTAAGATTATAGACATAGTATTAGATGTATGCTCTCCAACTAGAGTAGGTATACATAATTTCATGTTATTTTCATATTTGGTCTCCTCGGCCAAATATGTGTTAAATATGCTCGTAGTATTTCTATCTTTTTATTGATTAATCGCACTGCTTGAGGGTCTCCCCAAATCTATAGAATCTTTCGCATTTTTAAGGAAAATCGCACCGTATCACCATCGATTGGTGTCGTCCGAGTTGTTTCTTTTTCGCTCTTATTTCGTAGTAACAAAGGTTTTCATAAATAGATTTAGTTTGATTTGGCGACACCTTTAAGATATAATTAAAAGAAAAATTATAATACGTCAGATCAATACCTACACCCCGCAAAGTGTTAACAGTAACATCAATGTCGAATATATTCGACACCACTAGACCGTACCATACCATGACCGTAGCATGAACGTACCTACCTATCAGACAAAAAACTATTCTTTGTATTGAAAAGTACGAGACGGTGTTAGCCGGCGCCGGAACGTCCTAGTGGGCATAGTCTCATACTTTTTAATACAAAGAATAGCTTTTTATCTCATACGTTCATGCTACGGTCATGGTATGGTACGGCCTAGTGGGAAGAGACCTTAAGTGTGGTCGGTTCTACTTATTTTTCGGTGCCAGGACAATCTGTCCTGGGTTGGCGCGTTGGGTAAATGGGCTTCTTAATTAGATTCACCATTAGGTTCACCCGGTAAAGGGTGCAATGGTGTACAGATCTGACTGTACTTGTTATCTAAGCGTTTGTCTGACATACAAACGTTTGCTCATTCAGAAATGCTGATGGCTATTAAAGATGCAAAGAAGAAGAAAGAAGATAACGAAACCCAGAACGAAGAGGATGGTGAGGATGGTTCGAGTGACATCGTTCGCTTCAGCTCCAAGATCTTGGCAAAACCAGTGAGGTCCAGGCGGGACCTGAGTGCTGACTCCAACGAGGGTAGGCAGTCCGCATCTGCAGATCCCGGAAAGGATAAGAGACCACCGAAAAACTAATAGACATACCCCAAGCTATTATTATTTACAAATTCTTAATGAATAAATATTTTGCAACATATCTGTAGCTCATTTTGAATAAAATATATGTTACGACAAAAGTCAATTTCATCGAGTAAATCTAGCCAGGTACATTTTTACTAGCTGTGGTCATGTTCTCAGTTAGACGAGTCAACGTAGTGCCCTATGCGATACAAAAACTGCCATAATAATTCCTTTATTGCTCACCAAATTCCAAAATGACACAAAAATAAGATGGGCAAAATCCATACTTATACAACAGATATCGATTTTTTTGTATGTTCTTATATCAATTAAGTCGATTTAAGAGTTTGGCTAGACGTACGGAAACTCAAGTTTGATTAATTAATTTAAAAACATTTTTTGTTCTGCTAGGTGTATGTCACTGTATCACAACCCTTGAAGCTGACCTATATTGGCCTTGACCCAGAGTATAAATCGAAGGTGCTTATTTTTACAATAAGAAACGTCCCAAAATGATCTCGAATATAAAAGAACACTTCAAGCCATAAAAATAGTTAAAGTACGTGATTCCGTTTTACAAAAAAAATTAACACGAATTGCTAAATCATTTTCGTATATGTTTTGGATATAAGTATTCCTATAAGTTATGTTATGTCATATCAAAAAGTTGAATCAAAGTTTAATTTTCATTGCTTTAAGTACGCCTAATTGCCTATTAGGTATTCATAAACTTGTATCGAAAATATCGAAATAACTTAGGTTATTACAATTCTAATTACACTTTGGTGAGACGCTACAAAGTATATAATTTCCAATTCGAATTGCCATTTGTAGATTGATATCTACGATATTTCGTGTATTTATCCAGCGATCTTGAAGGCTGAACTTGAGACTCGGGTATTTGAGAATTGATCGCGTCGCTGCGGGTTGGCACCTTGCCAGTCTCGTAAGGATTAAGTTGGCAACACACTGGCACAGTTTTCTTTTGACACAGTTTTTTATCAAGTAAATGGGGTGTGCATGCAGTTTTGTCAACCCATAGCCTAAATTTTGGTCCAATAAAGATTCTCTGATTTCAGAACACTTCTTTAAAAAAATGTAAGTTCATTTGGATCACGTTTTCTATATTTATTGATCAAAATTGGTACGGGTTCGTTTTCATTTCGTGTTATATGATTCTGAGCAACATCCAGATGTATTTTGGTACCAAAAATGGAAAATTTCATACCAGACACTTTAGAACATCTTATTAGGGAATGTGGTGGATCCAGGGTGGATCTTGTTCATCATTATGTACCAATGCTCAACAAACCTGCCAGTCTTTAATCTTTATCAGTACGAAAAACATGGTCCAAATGTCACTGTAAAATTGTTGTGAAAATTGATCGAAGGGACCAAAATTAAGACTTTATTTTGACTGATGATATATAGATTGTACCAAATATTATATTTCATAATTTGGGAGGCACACAGAACTGAAGATTAATTAGATTTGGCTGATATATTATCATTTGTGTGACTAAAACATTTTTTATGTTTTCTATAGTGGTTTACGATTTAAAAAAATATAATATAGTTTTTCTTTTGTTATTGTGCGCGTTATCTTATCTCCTCGCGATAAAGTTATTTTATCTACAAAATAAACTTAGCTTAGACAAAGGAAATGCACCAATGTCTGAAAATAAGGCGGATTTCATGTAATAATAACTTTCTCATTTCAGCAGCACGAGATTACGTTATGTTATGATGTTCTGTCCTCATTTTACAACTCATTAATTTGACATTTTTAGGCCGTGATATGAGGGAGTACCTAAGTACTACCTACTCAAGTGTGTGTCGATGTATAATTATAATAAACGTGTGTACATTTAAAATTATGTGTGTCGGCAATACGAGATTTTTTTAAATAATAATATTATACCTATATTACTTCGTCTTTCAAATGTCGAACGTGTCCACCACGCGTAGGTATGTCCTTGTGTAAAAGAAAATGGAGATAAACTGACTTCCGCAAACCATTATTTAGTATCGTATTGGTATTTACGCGCAATTGATTACACTCATACGTTCTAATCAATAGAAGTAGTTACTTGTGGAGGTACGTTTTACAGGCCCATCTTAAAACATCTAAAATCGTATTAAAAATGTGTGGATGGCTCCTTGGTCGGAAATGTACATATCATTGGTATTATCTCTATCTAAATCCTTACATAGCCATTTGTACAACACTGAATTAAATGTAAAATGAACAAAATGGACAATATGGACATGTTCTCTGAAATCGTTGATTTTCACTAAACACTTGACTTGCGGTTTGCATGTACGCAACTGTATGTAGGTTACTTGAACTGTCATGTTGTCGATATCTTTAACAGGCTTTGTTTACTGTTTATATTCATAGATTAAGTAATTTTTAATTGCTGTTGATGTCCTTAATAGCTGAATAAATAAATACCTCAAGGTGAAACCGATTTCTTCATATCATATAGGTACCTACTATACCAATGGACAAACTGTACATGTAGGTACGGTACATGGAGTGATTTTTAATATTTAAGTACAAAATGAAAAGGACTCCCTGTATAAGTCAAATCAGCCACAGCAACAGTGTATGATATGTATTATAAGATCTACATGTAGATTTTCGTAGTCGAGCTATGTAGCCTTTGGGATTAGGTATTTACCCTCGGCAGGCCGGGTACGGCCACTGTGATTAATAGCTCGATATTGATACGATATTTTTAAATCATAAACTCAGGATTAAGCAGGCAATCCACTGATTGGTCTGGCCACACCTTTTCCAGGCATATATTATTTATTTCGGGCATCTAACGATTTTGATGAAATTCTAACTCGGTCGCTTCGGCACTTAGTTAAATACTGACGAGACATAAATATGCCCCAAAGTTTTTTTGCCTATCGTGTTACCATTATTTATTTACGGAAAGGGCGATTTGGATTCTGAGTCGAATTCATTATACAAGATTACAACTTCGTTCAACATACGTGATTTTTTTTTTTATATTAATATTATAATAAAAAATGTTCATACCTACTGTATTTATTTTTCTAGCAAGATCCGTAAGTATTGAGATAACACGTGACAATTTACGAAAAGATTTGCACACTTTATATTAAATATTTTTACTCCCGACGAATAATGTATGTAATAGATACTTTGTAGGTAAAATTAATTTTGCACATACGTCATACGTCCGTTTAAATTTCTTAGTTTATCTAGCCGTTATACAATTTATTTAGGTTACATTAAAAATAGAATTAGGTATCTACTACTAGCTGGCGAGTGAAAATAAATGTAGGTACCATAATATATCTAGAAACCATTTTCGTCTTGTCCAATTAGGCCCAATCGTGTCGTACTAGTCTGATTTATCGAGACGCGTTTAAATGTAGATTGATCCTACATTCGGACCTCGAGAGAATTCAAAAGGATCGCGGCAATTACACCCAACGATTTAGATGCTATTTCGACTAACTAGTGAATGCCGGCGACTGGCAGAATACGAATTGCCCGACACGCCCCGACTTGTACAAATAACAAAACATTCCGCGACTTGCTAAAATGGCCTTTAGAATTACTTAAGTTCGTGTTGGCATCTCTTTCTGTAACATAGAACACGGCCTTGATAGCGAATATCAGAAACCTGAAAAACATTTCTACAACTCAGGGAGTTTTGTAGCTCTCTTGTTAGGTCAAAAAGTTTGGTTTGGCTTATACGAGCACTCCGGCATTACGAGGGCTTTGTTACCCGAAACTGGAAACTAAGCCCCTTGGGATATAATTTTGCTGCAACGTTGTCTGGGCCAGTAAAATTTAACAAGGCCCATATAGGAGTAACAAGATGTCCACAGCTCTTTGTCACTTTATTTGGGGAGATTTTTCGACGTCATGTTAATAAACGCCTGCCAATTTGTAATAGCAATGAGACGTTATGGCAGCAAAACGAATTTTGTTGTCTATGCGACGGAAGAGGCAGACAAAAAAATGACATTAACAGTTAAATTGACAGTTACATAACAAGGAATATAAATATTTTGTAATGTTGTATGGTAATTTTTATTTTAATTAATTGATAAACTTGGTGTAGTAGCAATGGCAGCAGTTTCGAGTGCCCACTTGAAAAAACGTCAGCTGCCCAAGCTGATGGCATGCATGACTAAGACAAGTCTGGAGAATATGAGGAACAAAGTGCTTTATACCATGGATGCACTGGACTCGAGAGCGGTGAGAAGGTATGTGAAAGATTGTGCTGAAAGAAACGATAATATACGTAATAATATTACAAATGGTCCCTCGCCCTGCAGCCCTAACCACCTGCAGCTGCTTTATGATGTGTTTATATTTTGTATTGTTTTTGTATGATTTATTATAATTTATTTTTATAATCATATTATAAAATGCCTAACTTAAGAAAACAATTGAATAAAGAGTACAATATTATAAAATATTGCAAGCCAAATTAATTCGCAATATTATATTTATAAAATGACTAATACCAGAACAGGTGAAATTAAATAAAAGTTTGAAGGGACCATTGATCTAAGTCTTAACTTATTCTTTCGTGACATCTTTTATTTTCTGATGAATATATCAAAACATACATAATTTTGTGAGTTTATTAGTTTAGCTCTCCTTTCTTAGAATATTTTTTCATCATTTTTAAATATATTTTTGCGTTAGAACTTATTTTTCTGAATTTCTTTATATTATTTTTGCTAAGGTTGTAAAAAAGTTTTCGCTTCTTTGTGATGCCTGCTACTTTAGTTTTTAAGTTTAGATATTTTAATAATTATTAAAATAGTTTTAATAATTCAGACGTAAGGTACCATTACACGAGTGCCTCATTTTGGAATTGAAAGAGACGGGATACCGCGAGTCAGCAGAATACGTGCAAGATCTCTTGTATGACAACCAGCAGTTAGTGAATGAAGATGATATTGGTATTATAGTTGACCTCACAAAGAAACCCGATTATCTGGAACATATTTGTAGCGAGCTACAGCAAGCTGAAAAGGAACGGGATAAAGGTACCTCAACATTTCAGTCCGTTGTTGTTCCAATGCTAAAAGGTGCATTCAGACCAAACGAGCATCGCTATTCTATCCCCCACTCTACGAAATCAAAGAATCATTTTTGTGTAACGATCGAATTTCGTAGATTAGGTTAGAATAGCGAATGCTTTTTTGGTCTGAATGCACCTTTAGACGTATTAGGAGATAAATACCCATAATCGCAACGCTGAACCAGCGAATTGGCGATCGTAGTAGTGTGTCCAATTATCAATCTTCAATAAATTAATGTTCGGTGACACGTCTCTCCCTTATACGAATTACGACATCTATGGGAAGTGTTGGGGTGGTGACAAAATGTATTTTTATTGCCGTCAGCACGTGTTTGCGTTATTTATTGACGGCGTAAAATATTTCTGAAGTAGATTATTTTTTATTAATTATGTTTCTAATGTATCTATTCTATCAACTGCATTAACAACGACGGAGACTAGTAAATAATAAAATTGTAAGACGCGAGAAAATTCTTGTTCTCAACTCTGGCGATCTCTACACAAGGAAAACCATTATACACAACAAAGAGATAAATTGAAGGGTCCACGGAAAGAACATGTCTAGTCAATTCAAATTACAGAAGGAAAAACCAGAATAAGATAGAATTTTATTTAACAGAATAAGGTGTGAATTTGCCCTGATTTTTTTAAGCAATGTTTTTTCCGTGGGCCCTTCAATTACAGGTTGCAATTGTAGTTGCAATTTTAGGATACATTCAGTACCCCACTATCGCAACCCGATTAAGAAAAGGTGGAAGATGTTTATATTTAATTCAATACTCGTGAGTATGAAATTACCTTAGACTTAATCTTATATACAAGGTGCCCGTGAGGAAAGGGCAAAATTTTAACAGCATATTCCTGAGACTAAAAGAAGCAAAAAATGTTAATAAGTGAGTTTTGGTCAAATCTGCAAAAAAAAAATATTATTTCTTTTTTGATGTTTTGAATGCCTCAATATACAAAAAAAGGATTTTATTAATGAAACTATCGCGAAAAATGCACTTTAAAAGTTTTTTTTTTATTTGCTAGGTAATTAAAGATTTTGTTTGTTCATTTGATGTCTGTCAATTAAGTGTGACAGGACTAAGACAACATGGTAACAAAATCGTTTCCTAAAATGCGTTTATCATAGCGTAACGGACTAAAACGGTTTCAGGAAAAAATATAATTTTCTCTTAAAATAGACTCAATCCAGAAAACTTCATATGACATTTTTAACTTCAAATTTGGTCAGAAATCCGCTGTTGATTTTTTTCCTCTTCCTCATGGGCACCGTGTATAATTTTCTTGTTTTTGTTTTGAACCTGTTATTTCCCGATCGGTGGAGTGCCACAGCTGTGATGAAATTGAGAAATCTAATAATAAGTTCGCGACTACCGGTACACCACATTGATCCGGACATCCCGTTTTTGAATAACAAATTGTGAACGACGTCTCATACTTAAATAACGTGTCCAAAATCCCTATGTTGCCACACTTGCACAGGCAAGTGCAAAAATATGTATTGTATCGAAAGAATCCTCTTATAATAGTAGATTACATGCCAAGGCCGTTTAAGTGGGAAATGTTTCGGATGACGTGTAATTGTAGACGACAAACGACAAACGTGTGATCCGAGGCTTTCCCATTTAACGGCCGAGGTGTGTATATTATTTTTCTGCTCAACGGAGCCGGCAGGCGGCAACTTAGTTTAACGCAGTGGCCGGATAAGTGCTGTTTGCAGGCCGGTGGGCAGAAAATATGTTATGACGTTCATATTACACAGAATTTAAGCGGACTGGGTAATATTTTTGACCATATTTATCTGCACCTTATTTTGCCTTTGTCTGTACCTGCATCAATGTAAATATTTAAATATCATTAGTGTTAGTGGAATTATGCGGGTATCATTCATGATATTATAATAGGTTAACAAGACCGCAACTCAAGTTGAACCCAGTCATTAAATCGTCACGTTACACGCATGTGGCAAGGAAAAATACGCTTCTTACGTCATATCATACCTGCAGCCTTACCCTGAGTTGGCAAGTAAGGTTACATTAGCGTTTACTGGATACGCAAAGAGTGAGATGTAGGTATTTACGTATCTTACATAATCGTGTGCTTACATTAAATATTAAAAATAAATTAATTTTTGTTTTTAAAATTGTATATTGTGTGCTTTAATTGTTTTGGCTTATATGCATGTGTAATCATAAAATACATGTAAATTATAATTAAGATTTAGAAATTATGTATTAAACATAAATTGTATTTGGTTTGCAACCTTTAATTATTGACAGCGAAGCCTTCTAACACAAGTAATAATGTTACTTAAAAGAAGACTTCTGTTATTTGTAATTAGCAATGTGTTCATGGACCAATAATAGTAGGTACATTTCGATGCAAGTGCAAAAAAAAAATTTCCTAACTAGTGCGCAAAAACGAACTTTGCGCACGCTTCGCGCGCGGTAATTTCTCTTTTTGACGCACTTGTTATGAAAAAAATCGTCCCTAACACGTGCAAAAACTTTTTTTCGGCGAGGGTGAAAGTTGGAGCCCGAGTGAAACGAGGGCGACAATCACCCGAGTTAAAAAGAAGTTTTTACACGTGTGCCTTAAAAAGAGAAATTGACGCACGCGAAGCGTGCTCAAAGTTTACTTTTTCGCACTAGTTAGGAAAAATATTTTTCATTTTTTTCATTTTTACATAATCGTTACTAGCCAACTCAGGGTACGGCTATACTGATTATTATCATGTTAAAGGTAACACAAAAAGTGAAGCCCTTCATTTATTGGGGCTTGCGATGTACTATGCTGAAAAAGGAAAAGGAACACTTTGGTTGGCAGAGAAATTTTATTTGGCATCCATTGCTGTGGCCAGCCAGTATATGGTAGACGGTGGACGACAGAAAGGATGTTGCAAATACCATTACGCGAAGTTTTTGCTTGATAAATGTAAGTGTCATAGTACATTCGTTTTTTACGCGACGGTTATGACAAAGAAGATTACGCCGCGTACAGTACCAGGCTATAATGTTTGCACATCGGTCACTGGAAAGAGACTCGGCTTCATAGAGCGTTATTGTCTCTCTCGAACTTATGTGACGTTTATGCAATATTATTTGTCTCTTTCTAAAGACCGATGTGTAAACTTGCCGGGTACTGTACGATAGTTTTGCACACGTTTTGGAAAATGTGGTGGATCTTCCCCAATATCACTCTACCATCCCATCAATTTTTATCAATATCGAAGACGTGATCCAAATGTACAAACTTTTTGAAAAATGCTCAACTATACTCACACGTTATATCACTCGTACAGTCACGTCTAATAATATGTATACATTTCGGAACGTAAGTCAAAGGCATAAGGATCAAAATCGTATACATATTATTAGAGCCGACCGCACCAACTAAGCTGGTAAATGAATGGAAGTAGATATTGTTTACATTTAATTTTAGTAGTTGACTATGAACAGATAAACAAACAATACAAGACTGAAACAATAATTTTAGCGCAGAAGTAGATAACATTTGGTTTACTGTAATGGAATAGAGGCAAGCGTGGCGAATTGCGCTAGCATAAGTCTGTCGCGCTTGCAAAATAACGTGTTTTAGCTTATTATCTCGGTATACTTCTCGCCTCTACTAGCACATTGGTGCGAGCGTGATGTGCGAGTATGATGTATTACGGCGATTACGGCTACAGCCAACTCATGGTAAGAATGCAATACTAAGGCCAAAATTACACCTCTACATTTGACCGAGCTAGTTAAAACAGAACTATACTAGAAATTGAAAGCTGATTATAATACATAATACACTGTTATATTATCTTTATAACAAATAGCTCTGTCCCTAACAGTTACGTAAGAACAGAATAGGATGTAAGCCTGGCTTAAAGCCAAAACCTTAGAGGCAATCTATTAAATTAATAGTCATAGGTATATTTTGATAATTAAATCATCGATTTTTAGTAACTGATTTAGATTCAGGCACCTGGAGTGACTAGTGACAAATCAGTCAACATAATGAATTTGCCCTTTCAGTTCCCGGAGTAGACCAAGACGAACCATTTCAAATTCTGACTCAAGTCAGGGATTCCGCGATTGGAAAGGTATTTTGTTAAATTTTACTTAAGTGTGTTGGGACTATCCGCGACGACAGCGCCACACGGCCGTGGCAATATTAGGTACTATTAGGCATAACTGACAAACGAGAAGTAAGTAAACAAAGTTATGTCAATTTTATGTGCAAATTCTATACAAAACCAAACGTTTGAGCTCATGGCTACACCTCAAAATTTAAATTTTAGCCGCCGCGAGCACTGTGACCGTTTCAGGTACACCAACTGCTTTGTACGAAGCGAATAATGGGGAAATAATTTGTTTAATTACTTTTAGGATGTTTCTCATTTAATTAATTAACTTAAAATTGATCTCTTAAGTAAATCCGGTTCGATTATTCTAAATCCGGCATTATATGGAACAACTATAATGATGTTTAATTGTTTTTGATAGAATACTAATTATAAACTTCAAACGTGTATTTGCTTCTAGCACTAGAGCGTCACTCGAGTATCTCTCGTGTAAAATAGTCTCTTGTATCTATCTAACTGTATTAATTAAATAGTGATATTGAATACCGATTTCAATGTATGAAAAAAAAAACAGTTTACGATCCCTACTACAACCACAAGCGAAAGTAGCAGATCAACCTATGTTATTAGTAAGGTGATTCGGTATGTAACTAAGTAGGTACTTATTATTAGTAATCATGACTCATAGCTATTGTTTTATTCATTTATATGGCCTAATGGATTTAGCAGCACTACCTTCGCCAAGCGCAACTACAAGTAAGATTCGATTAGAGTTCATAATTGCAGATGTAGCAGAAATCGTAACCACTTACACCTTTTACACGTAACACCTTTAAAAAAATATCTCCAACAAAATATCTCGTAACATTTATCAATTATCAGATAGGTATCCTAGGTCCGTATTTAGGTAATCTCAATTTCCCACGTAATTATACTTTCAAGATACAAACATTACTTTGAGAGAAACTGAAATAAAAGTTATGATCGAATGTATGAAAAGATACCGGTTTACGATACCTGATTTGCAATGGTGGTATTAACTGTCAATATGTATTTACTAGAATTAAATTATTACAGAAGGAAATAAAAATAACCAAATGGAACAACCTGAGTTAGAGGTAATGCAAAGTCGACCAGTTTTTACACGACCATTCTAAATATTCTACTTGGTGTTCATTCCATAAATTGTTTGCCAATATTACAACAAAAAACTCGTTATTTTTACTTTATTGTACTCCCTGTAATACTGTTTTTTTGAAACATATGTGTAAAAACATGTTTCGTTAGGAAAAAAGATGAGCAAATGTCATTCTATCCACCCCTACTCGTAGAACACGTCGACCATCTCGTTATGAATGTACAAAATGCATACATTAAAAGGGACACACTCATAGTCCATTACGCATGCTAAACAACTATCTAAAGATGTTGACGCTCGTTCACTTACGTGCCAAAATATTTATGAAATGGCGTCGCCACAACATCAACACGACACCATAAGGGATGAGGAACCTCATTATAATTCAATGAAGGAACCTTCTCGATGTTTCCTAGAATAGTTATGAGCGACACTTACCCGAACTCAACGTATCGAATAGTGTACGTGGGTCTAAACTGAATCAAATATTAAGCACATAGTATATTGTACAGTCGACGTCAAAGATATCAAAAGGACAAAATTATGTTAATGCTTATTGCCTTTACATGAAGTTAAAGGTGACATTATTTCAGGTAAAGTAATACATGATATCTTTGACATTGATTGTGCATTTTTCATCATCATCAGATCAACCGAAAGCCAAAGGGAAGGTTCTCAAGTGGCGGCCACGTCGGGATGGCGCAGCGTGGGTAGGCCTCCACCCTTGTGGAGGCCTACCCACGCTGCGCCCATGTCGCGGAGTGTGCTCAGGCGTACACGTGACCTCGCCTTAAAGCGTCTTGGCGGCAGACCGTGGGGTTTTAGTGGGTAGACCAGGGCCTCATTAGCCCTGGGTGTCCCACATAACCACCCGGGTCCGTCCCTCGCGCCCGGGTGGTATGCGTAACGCATTTCACCACGAAAAAAAAAGGCCCCCACAAGGGGGACTGATGGCCTAGTGAAGGTCAATCTTTGGGGGCTTTTGTCCAGCAGTTGAGTGAGATAGCTATATATAATTGAGCGGTTGAACTCACGTGTATTTAGACACTACGCGCAACATTTTTCGGAGAGCCTAGGTCTCCATCATCAAGCACTGAGCCCGCGTTCACGCCAGGCGACTCACAAGCGCGGCGCGTACTGTCGATCGACGCGCCGCCAGCTGCGGCCCTACCGCGAAAAACGAAATTCGTAAATTTCGAGGATTTGTCTCTGTCACTCTAATGACGCCTTCGTTTGAGTGACAGAGAAAAATCCTCGAAATTTACGAATTACGATTTTCACGGTAGCAGGCCTGGTCCCGTTGAGATAAAACCGTCTGTCTGTCGTATACAGGTTAAAGTCTCGTTTAGTTATATTTATTGTTATTAACGCGTGATTACAAAAAAATGAGAATCATATTCCTTAGACCTCAAAATTACGAGTAAACTAGTCACATAAATGACATAGTTTGTTCATGAACTTGTAGCGATATCTCAGAGGTTCTTAAAATTAGCTTTCTTAATTTTTTAAAGTATGTATTTCCGTTTTTGACGAAATGGAGTTGAAAGAATAAACTGTAAAAAATGTCTTGGACATATTTAAATTTCAAACTTAAACATAGAAGAAACCTAAGTAAATAGGAAAATTTCATTAATAAAAGTGTTTGCTTATCCTCTCCTTATAGAATCCTTACATCCCTGGCAACAGCTTACAGAAATGGTATCAGCAAATCAGCAAACATAATGACCAAGGAAAGACTAAACAAACAGAATTGTAATTTTAATCATCATGATTCCACCAGCCCACGAGTTGCCATAAAAAAATTAAGTTTTTACATGGCTCCCATGCTTGTTGATGTTTTAAAAACATTGCTTTAGAATGTAGCAAGACGAAAAGAAAACCAGAATACTTTGATCTGTAAAAATATTTTTTTCTTCACAGTCTTACTGGATGACTTGAAATTATAGAAAAAAATGGTTAATTTCATCAAGAAGTGGAAATCCAAAACCTCAAATATTTTTAACCATCTTGTTGTAATGGGAGATTTTTTTGCATTAATGTATTAATTTAGTATTTAAACAATTGGAAATTTGAAATTTTTGTGCAGTTGTGTAAATGGGTCAAAACATATGTACCCAAAAGAAAAAAAGAAGCCGTCCAACACTCTTGTCCAGACATTGGGTTTAACATTCGACGAAAATCTTACCATGAACCGTATCTTAAATTCTATTAATGGTGTCGTAAATAGCCGTTACGTGTAAATAGCCTAAGGACATCCAATCATTAAAAATAATAAACAAGATATCTTTTTTACGCCTCTGAATCAATTCTCGTTTTTTGTAATCACCCTTTATGTCTTATGAAAGTTTCAATCCAAAGAGTGAGATAGGTTGATGACGATGATGATATGATAATAAATACTTACTTTACACATCCAGCCGTGGCCCCTTTACGAGCCTTCAGATGGTGATAAGGAGAAAAGTGAGGAGACCCTATTCAAAGCCACTGCCCTGCAACTATACAGAATCCTGATCAGCGACGCTCGAACCGTTCGCAAGGAAGACCCCGGGAAAGCAGAAAGACTGGCTCGTTTAGCAGAAAGGCGGGCGATAGACGGTAACTTTTTTGGAACAATAATTATTGTTATTCAAGATTGTTATACAGAGTTCTGATCAGCGACGCTCGAACCGTTCGCAAGGAAGACCCCGGGAAAGCAGAAAGACTGGCTCGTTTAGCAGAAAGGCGGGCGATTGACGGTAACTTTTTTGGAACAATATTGTTATTCAAGATTTTTATACAGAATCCTGATCAGCGACGCTCGAACCGTTCGCAAGGAAGACCCCGGGAAAGCAGAAAGGCTGGCTCGTTTAGCAGAAAGGCGGGCGATAGACGGTAATTTTTTTGGAACAATATTGTTATTCAAGATTGTTATACAGAATCCTGATCAGCGACGCTCGAACCGTTCGCATCGTTTAGCAGAAGGGCGGGCGATAGACGGTAAATTTTTTGGAACAATATTGTTTTCTTCAGGGACCGGAAACCGGTATTTTCTCCATACAAAAATTGACGGTTATTTCCGTTCTTCGGTATATAAATTCTAAGATTATGAAGTAATTTAAATATACGATATTGTAAATTACATAAAATATTGAGCAGTACTACAGATAAAGAGTATTATAAAACATTTTAAATGTTTTTAAAATGTTTTAAATATTGGACGTTATTTGGACGTTTTCCTAAAATACCGGTTCCGATCCCTGGTTTTCTTTAACCTTTTAACCGCCAAATTCTGATATATCATACAGTCAATTTCTAAGTTCATCTCGCCGTTGTCTGTTATATAAAACCAACATTTTATTAGACTTTCAAAGAATATAAGTTTGTCCCATTCAATTGCATGCTCTGATTTGCGTAGTGTAATTTTCTATTGGATCGATATGGGCACGCTCGATAAAAAACTTACGGCGGTTAAAAGGTTAAATATTTGCCTAAGTGTTGTTGATGAGTATCTATGATAATATCCATTACCTCTGAATACATTCAGCACTTCAAGCAATCAAGGATTGAAGTATCACTGACCATTATTTGATAAAAGCTTGATGAATGATGATGGGCAGCAGCGTCATCATAGTGGATACATTACTGCGATCGCAAATCCGATCCCAGGGTGGTGATTATGGGCATTTACCTCCTAATGCGTCAATGCGCATAGTTAATAGGAGAGGCCTACGTCCAGCAGTGGACTATCATAGGCTGATGATGTGTGACATTCAGCACAGCAATGGGAAGAAATAGGCTGACGATGTGATGATGATATGTAGATATATGATATGTAAGCACAGCCCGGTTTGTCTAATATATCATGTTTTCGAAAAATTCACCATAGTCCACCAGTCCAGTAGACTTCAATGACCAAGTGGCTTCATGGTAAGAAAACTGAGAGTGTGGGTTCGATTCTCGCCTTGGTAAGTATCCGATGAATGTGTTATCAGTTATTTAAATTATGACATCTAGTTTCTCATCTAGTTTAGTTTATGCCGGCAAGTCTGTCAACTTTTAATATAATTATTTCTTGTTTATTTGTTAGACTCGAGCAGCCAGAAATTACATTTTTACGGATCATAAATCAGGCGTAGGTTTTACATCGTTAACAACTAGCGAAAAACGTGAAAC
>JALPQI010019834.1:0-24001 GCA_025490895.1 Thaumatotibia leucotreta | reverse complement strand
TAAATAAATGGTCAGTGACAGTTAAATCTCTTAGCTGATACTTATGTCACCCACTGGAAGAGTTGGGGTGGTGACAAATGTATTCTTACTGATACCACACGGTAATGCCATATTTACGTTTTCGTTTTCTACTACGCAAGGATTCATGCACTCCTTTTCAAAGTTATGCGTCGGCCGAAAATTTCGTAAATCGAACGCATTAACCTAAAAGCTTCGACCGTTATCAGTTACGAACATGACTGGCAACCGCCCGACAATATAATGCGAAAGTAGCTTAATATAAAGTCCTGTCTAAATAATGGTGTGGGATAATTTAGGTTCACAAATTGATTTATGAGGTACAGATTGCATTTTCCGACCGATTCTTATACTCGTAATGCAAAGTAAATTTTGGGTCAGACACAAAATCATGTTACGAGTCTTTCCAGTGGACTTTTCAAAAGTTAAAGGCTATGAGAGTTAAATTTCTTATTAATATATAAACCTCACTTAAAGGTACCTCCTTTCTTATTGAATTATATGATAAAGATCATGACTACACTCCTAACGGTTGTTTAATATTGGCCTCAGGAAAGAGTGGCTCTACAGTTCAGCTGAACACGCACTTTTTCTTTCCTGTGGTCGATAGTTAAATCGACAACAGCCTGTGGACAGGTATAGTAATGATTCATCATACAACGCAATGAACAGAGATTACGTCTTAACGTAGATAAGGCTATCATAAGAAAATCAAGCTTTATAGGCCTTCACTTTTAGATTGTCCACCGCAAAGACTCCGAACATCGGTTTGCGTTTGACCCTTTCATCCTTTAGTACCATTTGGTGGCCAAAGTGTCGTAACCAGCTTCGAAATGGGAATAAAATCCCAGTAGTTAACTGGGTTTAAATCAGGAGTTTACCATTAACAATTTGTAACCATGTGTAAATTTCTTATCTGCGATATGTGACGGCAGCAAGAATACATGTATCAACACCCCAACTCTTCCCATGGGTCTCATAAGAGTCGACTAAGGATTAAAGTGTCACTTACTATTTATTTATTTAATATTGTTGATGGGCACCAGCATCATCATAGTGGACATGCTACTGCGATCGTCAAGCCGCATGCTCAGCGTGGCGATTATGGGCATTTACCTCCTAATGCGTCCATATTACGCTTGGAGAGGTCTTTTTATGGCAGATTGATAAAGGCTGATAATATTATGTATGATGTATGATATTTAAGGTACTTTCCCTTCATGTCTCATAGTTTTTGTCCCATAGTTAAGATGCCCTTTCTACTCATGTATTCAATTATTCACTTATGTCTAGCATTGTACCGAGAAGTTTCATAAGTTGCGAAACTTCTATGGAGAATGTTCTCGGCAATTTAAATTTTACCAGCAATCTAATCATGCCAAAACCGTTGTATACACATGCCTTATACATAGTTTATTTTACGCCTTGCTTACTTGCTTAGTAGTCAAAAACAATGTCAATTTTTTTTATTACTCAGAACTTGCTCTTAAATTCTCATGAAAATTCTCGGAAATTTCAGAGTATATTCCCGCAATTTTGAGAATGTTTTGCAACTTGTACATTGCTACTTATGTCTTCATGCTTTTTCGCCGCGCCGCCATTTCTTAATCCTATTCAAATCCACAATCCGATATAGATTAAATCATAAAATTCATAAAGACTGCGTTTCTGTACGGAAACGCGCCGTTATTTTTAAGGGCTGTCGTCTGCCAGTTCTCGCATTCTCTTTCACACAGCGCAAGAGGAAGAGAGTGAAAGAATTTTACGATGTGCATAGCTTGGAAGTACGCACTATTTTATGTAGTTTATTTTTGAGCTTGGACTTTTAAATTCTTAACTTATTTTACCCTTTAGAAAACGATGGTTTTTGAGAAAATTTCTTACTAGACACCAGGATATGGAATGAAAAAAAATACAGTTATTAAAGTTGCTCTAAATTACCAGTGTATTGTATACCATTCGTGAGTAGAATCTAAAAACATGTACATAAAAATAATCGGTTTCACATTCCCTAATGGTGTAACACCCTGTTGCCTCGTTCCAATGTTATAAATTTGTACTACATGATGTGTTGTAGCTATCATATACTGTATCTAAACAGTCCGGGTGCTCAAAAACATCTGCCTAGGCCTCTATTGTCATAGCGTTAGGGTGCGACTCCGCTGACGCGGAGCGGAGCGGAGCTGTGCGAAAATTGACCAATTACATTCTTCAAATTCAAAATTCGAAACACTGTGATGCGATCTCATTGGCCGAGCTCCCACAGCTCCGCTCCGCTTCGCGTCAGTGGAGCCGCACCCTTAGAGTACGTGTTCAGATTATTTTGAGCACCGTGGCCGCTCCTTTATATGTGATGGCGACTGTAGTATTTTCTGCATACTAATACAAAATCGACTTTTGCTTGTGGTAGGACCTCGTGCAGCATCCGCCTGGATAGCTGCCACCGTCTTACCCGTTAACCTGCCGCTAAATAACAGTGTTTGCACTGCTGTGTTTCGGTTTGGGGGTAAGATAGCCGGTGTAATTACTGGCATAGATAGAGGCAATCTATCTAAGTCCTCAGGGTAGGGAGCGCAAAGGCGATTTTTTGATCACTAAGTATGTCCATGGGTCTCAGTTCCTGCTTTCCATCAGGTGGGTTGAGAGCTCAGTTGTCTACCTTCGTCACATAAAAAAATGACGGTAACTACTGAAAGTACTCGTAGCTACTACTTAAAAAAATCTTGAAAGGTTTCTATAAACCAAAGAGAACATATTATTATACGAGTAGACTTGGTTTTCTGCCAAAACTTAGCGCTAAAAACTAAAACTACACATAAAAAGTAGCAGAACATTTGCTAAACTAGTCCTTAGGAAAATCTTATGGTTTTTAAATAAACTTATGTTCAAACTCAACGCAAAAAAATCTGAATAGCTTCATAAAATGCTCTCCATGGGCACGCAATACAATTTTATAAAAACAGCCAGTTTTAGTAGAAAACTCGTCTTACATATGACTTTTTGTAGAAGGCAAAATAGGCTGAGAGTCGAATGAAAAAACAGTTTCATACGTATAGCTGAATGTCTAACCTCAATACTGCTTAAAAAAGTCAATTACATTAGTCTAAAGCAAAGCAAAACCTTTATATCACGCTTTATACACATGAAAGGAGTGTTTTTAAGTAAATGCCTTTGAAATTTTGCATTTGAGATTAAAATGTAACTTTTTTATAATTTTAACATTTGTAAACATGTCTATCTTTATTTAGATGTTGCTTTACGCATTAAGGTAATCAAAAATTTTGCGTGAAAAGGGAACTTAATGAGAAAATAATATAATATATATTATTGATAGTGTGGTGACTTACTGAAATATAAAAATTTTTCGCAAAAATAAAGTTCGAAACGAGTGACGATAAATTTTAATCGACAGGAGTTATGAAGTTTTTTTTTTTTGTTGGCCAAACAAAGTGGCTCCACTCCACCTGATCATAAGTGATGAAAAGTAGAGCCCAAATCGCGGCGGCAACGAACGGGAGACAATCAGTAACCTGTTAGTTGCCATTGCCTTGCTGGCCCGCTAGATGCCTCTTCACGCTTTGTTTAAAGGGTTCCAACTTATAGGTATGCGAAAACACATGTGCCGGTAAAGAATTCCACTTTTTAATAGTCCGGCATATGAAGGAATTGCCGAATTTCTTAGTACGTGTGGGAATATTTTCCACGGTGAAGGAGTGACACCGCAAACCGGCACGTGTGGTTTTATAACGGAGGTGAATCAAAACTTGCACAATTTGATTACCCAGAGACAAACAAAAAGTTTAACAGCTTGTATAAAGAAACCCCATTATAATTTTCTATTTTGAAGATGGTTGTTGTAGTTAGCAGTTTTTTTGTATATAACATAAGACCATCGTGCGTGCCAACAACACTTCTCATTTATTTCACGCCTAAGATGAGATTAAGATAAAATTGAGCGAACACAAACAGGCGTCTGGCCTGTGAAAGATTGGATATACCCAAGAAATTTGCCAGACCACGTATTTGACCGAGTGGCCTAATGGTTAAGGATATCAAACGTAAAAGCAGTAGTAAACACTTTATTGCATAAATCATAACAATAACAAATAAAAGTGCCTGTTAATGAGTTGCAGCAGGTGTACAACACAGCAAATTTCTCCAAAGGGCTCTACGTGTTGGATCTATATCCCCGCGCAAGCCTATCAAAAATCCGGGACGTAATAGCCCGTGAAGCAAGGGAGATACAAATAAAACATATACAGTGAAATTGTACAAAGGCGAACTTATCCCTTTTAAGGATCTCTTCCAGCTAACCTTTGAGTAACTGAAAGGATACTAGTTTTAGTAGATCGAATCATGAAAAGATGAGAGCGCGGATTCGATTCCTATATTTTGTTTAAAATCCGGGACGTAATAGCCCGTGAAGCAAAGGAGATACAAATAAAATATATACAGTGAAATTGTACAAAGGCGAACGTCTCCCTTTTAAGGATCTCTTCCAGCTAACCTTTGAGTAACTGATTCGATTCCTATGTTTTGTCAATAGTTTATTATATCTTATAATTGGGTCAAAAAATTTTTCGTTGTCTTGTTTCATACCACTCTGTCATGCTTTTAGTTGCTGTTTCGACTCAGTATATAAAAAAAATCCGGTGCACTTGTATTTTTTTTTCACGATAGATTTTAATGCGTACATCAGAAATTGAAAACAAAACATCATCTCATACAAAACTCACCACTGCGTCACGTTTTTTAGCGACACAAAATAAGACAACGAAAATAATTTTGACCCAATTACTGAATATTGGCAGTGTGGTGACGGCAGTAAGAATACACTTGTTACCATCCCATCTCTTCCCGTGGGTGTTGTAAGAGTCGATTAAGGGTTGGTTGGGTGGTTTCACGGTGAAAATGTCGTCATCATTGAGTAGCTGTAGTAAATACCCCGTTTTAAACCATTCTAACTGTAACATCACAGCTTACGAGTATAATCACATATTTTTCATTACACTTGCTGTCTAAGCGCGCCATTGCTTGCATGCATAGCAGGGTTATAGAAAAGTGAAATTCCCTAGGGAGTAATATAAATATCAATACGTCAATTAATAATATGTTGTCTTAAAACTTATGTTTTTGTCGGCAAGTGTGATGAAAAATATTGTAGGTAAGCATCACGGTCGGTAAGCGGAATACTAACTCGAGTCATTAAAACCTCTAGTATTCTAACACTTTCGTTAGTAAAGAACTGCTACTTACCTGCCTTGATGCACAGTGTACTATTATTAATTCTCACAAAGTAAAATTGTTATTTATTTCCTCAATTTCGTATTCTTTGTGGTTGATTCGGTTGTTGCATTCAAATGTAACGGGTAAAGCGAAGCGTGTGATACCACCATAACGTTAGACGTTTAGGCGATGAATTTAAATTAGTACAAAAACTTGCACTCATGAATATATGAAAGTTTAAGTGTTCCTAAGTTTTATTGCGGAGTTCCTTATGTTACTGAAACAACTGGGTTGCAAATATGCATGTCATTGTAATATTCAATGAGTAAAAAAATCGATGTTTGGATCTCGTGTTATCGACGGTAGAAAGGCTAATTGGCTTAAGCGACACTTTGGGCGATATTGAGTTATTTATATCATCGGAATCGGCAGATTTTTCTCCGTCGATTGAGCTCGGTTTCATAGCGATCAGACGATTTTGATGGCGGTTAACACTTCTGAAATTTGGTACAGCGTTAAAAAATCAAGGCATGAAGCAACACAAAAAATTGCATTTTTGAATGAAACGTGACTTGATCCACAAACATGTTTGGTTGGTTCCCGCTTAAGCGGTTTTTACTTTCCCAACTTTGCCATTCGTTTTGATTTGAACCTTTTGGCTTTACTCCATCACACACGAGCATAGTCGTTTAAGTCAATTGAACTTCAACAAAAAAGTGCCACCATAGGCGTTTGAAGCATTTAGCCTCCATTTAAAATAAAAGAAGCATGTCGCTTGAACCATTTAGCTCTTCCCAATTTTGTAGGGCATAGGTTGCTTCAACCAAATACGTAAAACCCTAAACCATAAAATGTATGTTACTTAAGCATTTTGAACCTCTTTTTATAGATGAGAATGTCGGTTGAAATAGAATATTTGTTTGACCTGTGTCATTTAAATCCTTATAATAAAATAATAATGCATCATATCAGTGTAGCTTAAATCATCAAAAATTTCTATGAGAAACTTTTGACTCGGCGGTACAATCACACTCTTGCCGCCGTCGGTGCTTTTTGAGCCGCTCGCCTATAACTACCGCCACCCCCCGCGCGGGCGCGTCAATCACTTGTAGTCTGTGCCGGTAGGCGCATGTGCCGTAGTGATTTGTGTGTGATACTGAAATCGTGTATTTCACATTATGAAATAATTTAATTATTTTCATTGTTATTTCTTGATTATTTAATAATAATGAAAGTTTAAGTCTATATACTTACTTACGTATTTCTGCCGCTTATATTGTAAAAAAAACTGACTACAGATATAATAAAAATTAAGATTAAAAAATTTAACGTATCAAGCGTAGTAATAGATTAATTAGAGATGTTAGGCAAAAAGAGCATTTTTTTCCAATAAAAGCGACAGAAAGGTTATTGCGGATGAAACGCTGTAATCAATATCCGCAATTTTTCTAAGACTGATTCTGCCAAATAACTATCTGATTATGTTATTAGAAGCAAATATTTTTCTTTATATAGCAATAAAAATTGAGAAAAACGATTTTCATTCATTTTGTTTTCTTTAGACCTGCAGAGTAATTATACCTTTGTCTCTAAATATCAACCACCATGTTTAATCATATTCATATAATTCCTGAGATTTAAGCAATCCGTTTTTCAATGAGTGTGTGTCATTAAGTCAATTAGAATCGCCACTTATTTCCATTAAAGAATCGCTTAAACTGTTTAGCCTTACCCCGTTGTATAGTAAAAATAGCGCTTAGCTCATTTAGCCTTCTTTTGAAAAAAGTGCACTTGTACACTACAGTCATTTGACTTGCCTCCGGCGGCAGAAACTGTTGGTATTTGAACCAAGTAGCCTTTCTCTCATTTTTAGCAGATTTGTCTTAAGCGACCTTTATTTCGAGACATAATAAACTAATTTTATCAAGGTAGGAACCAAAGTATGCGCCTTTATATCTTGAATATTTGATGGCAGTTGCGTTACAATATACCTGTTACTTTTTTTGTAGCGATTTTTTTTCTAAAAAATAAAACTTTAAACGGCTCTCCTGTAAAATTCATAAAATGTCGGTTAAGTCAATTAGCCTTTCTACCGTCGTTATGTTTTTACCATTATTTTTTAAATAGTTCAGTATACCTTGGGCCCGTTTCTACAACGCTTGTACTTTGTGATATAAGTGGAAGTCTCTTTTTAACACTATTAATTAGATAAGGACTTCCGCTTGTATAACAAGTTACAAGTTTTCGAGAAATAGGCCCCTTGCCGTCGACTAACAAACACAATTAACACAAAGCTTGATAAGCGGATTTAATAAGTAAGTAAATGTCAATCGCAAAATATCAAAAATATAATATAATCGCATAATAAAATATAAGTCGCAAAAGATCGGAAGGCATGGAAAACAACGATAAAAAACCATGTGATCCACGGAGGAGGTCACGACCCTCAGCACTGAAGAAAGCGAAGCAAGAAGAAGAAGAAGAAATGTCAATCAAATATCAAAATGACGATTGAAAGTGAAAAGAGATGAATTCATTGAATATTTAGAGAATTTCCAACATATTTATGAGCATACATAGAAGTTGCGGTGGCAATAACGTCAATTAACTAGGGACTTTCTTCCGGTATTGCCTTTGGATGGTCGATTGCCACCTGGGGCGTTACCATTACGTACTAATGCGATTCAGTTTAGGTCGAGAGAAAGGGACAAGGCTAGATGAGTCGTATATCTCTGTCCCTTTCCCTGAACCTAAATCGAATCGCATTAGTACCTACGTCATGGTAAACTGGTCGCTCATGATGGTCCTATTTTTACCATTTACCATGCTTCGCGTCACTTTTATACCTGTATACCTACTCGTAAACGTGACGTCATCAACGATAAATGACAAACATGCAATCATGGCTCTGTACAAGTTAGCACACACTCGTTCAACGGCAAAAATCGTGTACAAAATAATTTCACACCCTGTGGTTGCATTGTATTGCCCGTAAATCCTAAATGAGGTATCCTAACGGTAATTAATTTAGTTAATCGATATGATTAACTTACCAATTAGTGGTGTGATAATAAATAATAATCTATTGAAACCGTGCCAACGTTACCATAGAAATATTAATATTTTAATAAAATAGCTATTGTTCCAGCTCCGCTGTAGAATATTTAGTAATGATTTATTGATTTAATCGATTTATCGATTATCACTCATATTCTAACGACAAACGGGTCTTAGTCGCTTAAACTTACGATTAATTTTATCCCGACGTTTCGAGCATGCAGCAAATGTATCAACACCTTCAATCTGCGCGGTTTTTGCGAACTACCCGTACCGGCTTGATAATTCAGTTCTAGGCTACCTGCCACGGGTGTAACGTCATGCTTGAAACGTCAGGATAATATGAAACATAAGTTTACGCAATTAAGACCCGTTTGTCATTTTAGTATTGAGCTTGTGACACTAATGGTTCCAGGTTCAATTCCGATCGAAAAAGTTCAAAACATGTCAAATCTTGGTAAATTTGCGTGTTGGGTGTGCACTGAAACTACATACAAAATATTTTGCCATTGCAAAGTTTTTTTTAGTTAAAGTATATAAAGGGAAATCGTGAACCATTTTCGAGATATTAACTCTACAAGTATTAAAAAGTTTGTTCTCCTCCACCTAATTTTTTAACTACGGTGATATAAGATTTAATGGGGGCGGCGAAAATTCATAAATTAAATATCTTACATATAGATACTTAAATTCATAGACATCCACGACCAAGGAACAAATATTTGTGATGAAGAAATACATACACAAAATAAACTTCATAGGCAAGATCACTATCAACTAGGCTAGGAGGCTGACAATGACTGATTTGATTAAAGTATCTCTTATAGTTTTTGAGATAGGTTGATTTAACATTATTTTTATATGTATTTGCAGCTACGGAATTCTTTGTGCGCAAGTCCTCGCTGGTCGGTTTATAGGAATAAGAGAGTTTGAACGTACCAAGTGAAAAGTGAAATGAACTGAATCAAAACTGCTGCCTAATGCTCGCGCTAAACTGCGCCATTTATCACCTGCAGTGGCAGTTGGGCCTAGTGTTGTACCGAATAGAGCATGTAATCCCGGGATTTTATATGGTCTAATGGGATTGTATACAAATGAATCCCGGCATTGCACGCACCGACCAGGGATCGGAGCCGATTTTTTAGAAAAACCTAACAAAAGGTACAATAGTTTACACTCTTTATGTAGTACTCAATATGTTATTTAAATAACAAAATCGTACTTTAAATTTCTCGTTAATAAACAAAAAATTTAAATATATACCGAAGAACGAAAAATAACGAAATTTGAACGGTACTTTTGTATGGATAAAAAACCGGTATCCGATTCCTGCATGTGATTGATTGTTACAGTTATGCACTGCCAATTTCTTAGCTTCTGTGTATGTATTTCCCGCTACCCTAAGGTTGTCTGGAAGAGATCGCTTTTTAGCGATAAGACCGCCTGTTGATACCTACCTTGTTAATCAATAATTAATTTTTGCTTTGTATTACTTTTTCTTTGTGGTACAATAAAGAGTATTTATTATTATTATTATTCCTGGTCGGTATTAGGGCATGCGATCCCGGGATTAATTTGTACCGACACCCAAGAATACTTCTACCCGGAGGTTCGCAATTTACGAACAAATATTCTTTTGAGATTATTGAATGCCTACTACATTAACTTTATGTCATACAAAAATCACTCTATGTACAATATTTTTTTTCCTTTATGCTATGCAATAACATTGGAGATAGTGTTGCACTGATACCCGAGAATACTTCTAACCGATTCAGAATTTATAATATTTAGCAGAAGAAATTATGGCTTAGCGATTTCATCACAAACTGTGAAATGTGGTGGATCTTGCTCAGCATCATGGAATGTACGGTCGGCTCTAATAATATGTATACGATTTTTTTATCCTTATGCCTTTGACATACTTTCCGAAATGTATATATATTATTAGACGTGACTGTACCAGCCTACCAATTTTTATCAATATCGGAGAAGTGATCCAAATGTACAAATTTTTTGAGAATTGTTGTAATTTTATTGTATTTTACGGTGTTAACCGGCACAACACTATGGCCGGCTGCACAGTGAGCATTTCGACAGAAATCGTTGAGAATATTTAGCTCAACCTCGAAGCCCCGGATTTTATATGACCAGTGCAAAACCGAAGTCGTTTAACCTTTTAAAGGGGGTACCTCAAAAACGACCGCCCTATACCACTATCTTTTTGTAATTTTCCCTTACACATATTTTTTTGTACAGTGGACGTCAAATATATCGTTACCGTTCAGGTGCCAAAAATATATTTACACGACTTTATTGCTTTGACATTAAGGTTGTGTAAATATATTTTTAGCACCTAAATCGTAATGATATCTTTGACGTCGACTGTACTACAGGGTGACATTGAGGCTTGCATCCAGAATGTTTTAGAATTTTTGATGTTTTTGAATCTTGCTCGTCAAAGAGTTAAGATGCGTTTTCAAAAATAAGATTAAGTATATTTTGGGTAATCTCACAATGTCATAACCGATGTGCTTGCCATAGAAAAAATTAACTGCAAAAGACTTTGGTTGTCACGGGATTCGAACCCGTAATTTAGTTGATAGTAATTTCTTCTGCAAACGAAGTCACGGGCAACGGCTAGTAACTATACAGTGTGTTACCGTGATACAGGCTTTTATTGAAACCGGGGAATGAGATGCATACAAGTATTTTTAGCCAAACCGTGAGCATTATTTAATTTAAATTTCTAATTTTAAAAGTAATTATTTTTTCAAGAAAAGTTATTTGAAAAGCAATGTACTTTAAAATGAATCGTTAATTTGCACTTGACAATGACAGATCGCAGCCACTCGCAACGTTTGACAGCTAAGCAGTACACGCGTTACATTGATCGTTCGGAGGAAATTAATTGTACATTCAATTTAAATGTGTCAAATGTTAATACTTGAAAACGATTGCTAATAATACATGTCATTAACTTTTTGTATAAGCCCACTGTATAACTTATAAAGTTTTCTCTAATAGCATATAAACCACTTAATATCGACGTTTTATTCTCCAAGTTACATTTCTAGGAAATTAATGCTATACTGTTTCACCGGATATTAACAGCTTAGGAAGTTATTTATAAACGACTTTGAAATCGGTTATTTCATTCGTGAACGTGCTAAAATAATTAAGAGGAGATTTATTCACTAACTTTTTATTGGAGAGCTATAACACGTTAATGACAGGTAATAGGTTTATTATACTGTAGTTTATTTGAAAATGCGATAAAAGTTTTATTTTTCAGATTGATTTTATTATTTTTAATCATTAGGGTGGTGGAACCAGTGTTATAGGGTTATATACTCGGACTTGGTGCGAATGGGATCCTAATAATATTGGGGTTTTACCCGTTTGATTAAACAAAATTAAAACTCGGTACAAGATTCACTTATGCAGATATCGAGTAACATACATGAAAAAAAATAATTAAAAACTATTACGGTCAAAACACTAAATCATCACTAAAATACACATAATTTATTCAATGGTTAACTGGGCAATCACACAGTAATTTAAGATAACCGCGACGCGCGAAATCTGTGGGATGCATCTTGACAGAAGGGGTGCAGTTTTTGAATTTAACCAGTGATCGAAAACAAGTGATTTCCCTTGAGTTCGTATTTTTGAAATGTCATCGGTGACTAGAATTGTCATACCTATGATATCGCTTTACGAGTGCCCCCACCCACTCGATTTGAAATCACCGTGTGACTATTTTTGACAGTTGACTTAGAGACATCTGCCATCTTTCAAAACTTTAGTTTTCTTTTCAAATGACATTGATATCTAGTTCATGCCGTGTGGTGACGGCAGTAAGAATACATTTGACACCACCCCAACTCCTCCTGCGGGTGTCGTAAGAGTCGACTAAGGGATTGAAGTGCCACTTACCATTATTTGATAAAAGATTGATGATGGGCAGCAGCGTCATCATAGTGGACACATTACTGCGATCGGCAATCCGCTTGCCCAGCGTGGCGATTATGGGCATTTACCTCCTATAATGCGTGTATACGCCTAGTTAATTGGAGAGGCCTACGTCCAGCAGTGGACTTTCATAGGCTGATGATGATGACATTGATATCATCGGTGAAATTCAAAAATCGCATCCCTGGCCGTAGTGTTGTACCAAGCCAACTTCCGTTCAGAATCTCCTCCATTTTTGAAGTCCGTTAAAACGGCTGATGATGAAACGGACTATTAATTCCATAACTATTGTAGAAACATTTAATTCTCCCATTACGAAGATTGTTGTACGTGTTGCATAATACTTCGGTTCTCGCTCCTAATTTACCCGCACACGCGACGTCACATGAACGTGCTCACAAGGGCTATTGGGGTTCCTTTGGACTAAGCTTCACATCACATCATCAGCCTATCTTAGTCCACTAGTGTACGTATCTAATTAGGGCCCTTACGGATACACTACGGATACAAAATTTGTGTAAACTGCTGGACGTAGGCCTCTCCTATTAACTATGCGTATTATGGTGGTCAACATTTTTTTTTTAATATTCCCGCTCCATAGGGCTTATTATTGTACTTGTCCCCTAAAAGTAATGTATACCAATTTTCAGAGAAATCGAGCATCATTTAGAGGTCGCTTAAAATTCGACAATTTGGCAGTAGTACCTACATGAATGTATGAAATGGAAATTTCCCCTATTTTTTTTTAAACTGGTGTAAGTTAACATGGCTTTAACTATAGATTTTTAATAAGGCCTACTCATTTAAGCATATGCTGCTTCTATTTAAGAATTTTTACGAAGTGTACATTTTTGGTTTGTATGAGATCAGCGACAGTTTAACCATTTTGAGCGACCAGTAAATAATCAGCAAATTACCTCAAATTTGGTATATAGACTACTTTTATAAAATAGAACGAGATGTGGAGGGAAGATATTTAGCAAAATTTTTTCTTCATACTGTCGTAGTGGACGTAGTACTCCATGTCTATGCGTCTATGCGTATAGACGCATAGACATGGAGGAGTTCGAGTGACGCAGGACCATTAATTGTGTAAATTTTTGGGGGAGCCTTATGTTCAGCAGTGGATCTTTCGGCTGATATGATGATGATAGACTCATTAGGAAGTAAATGCCCATAATTGCCACGTTGGGTGAAACGGATTGGCGATCGCAGTAATGCGCTGCTGCCCATCATCAATCTTTTATCAAATAATGGTCAGTGACACATCAATCTCTTAGTCTGCTCTTACGATACCCGCGGGAAGAGTAGGGGTGGTGACAAATGAATTTTTACTGCCGTCACTACACGGCCGATATGAGACTTGATTGTATTCATCATCATCATTGGCCTTTCGGCTATAAAAAGTGCTGAACATATCGATAACTTTGGGTTAAATTGTGGTAAAGGACATTTTAATAAGGTATGTGCACCGTTTTGTTCGGGATTTCAAGCGCTATAGTTGAAGTTTCGATATCTCTTAAAAATATGCCTTTACAACCAAAATGTTCTACTTTGGACTTGCAAAAGTTTTCTTCTTGCAATAGTTTTCTGTGTCGAAAAGGAAATTGCCTAATAAAATAAAATTTTGTCGTATTATACGTTAAGGTGCGTTCAAACCAAAAGAGCATTTGCTATTCTAACCCCCCACTCTACGGAATTCGATCGTTACACAAAACGTGATTGGTTGATTTCGTAGAACGGGGGATAGAACAGCGAATGCCCTTTTGGTTTGAACGCACCTTTAAGTGTTGTCCTTTTAGCCCTTATTTTATTGCGATTACTTTCTATTATTGAAAATTATGACTCAAAATAGACCAATAAACTTTACAGAACCCCGATTCGATAATAAAATCGCGCTCAAAATAAACTCTCAAATCTTCATAATTACACGTAAGCATATACATTATACACACATCAAACGCCAGAAAAACTACCGAATTGAACGAAACACGCAAAATACCTATTTTGGGGGTCAGGGCTGGGTCACCCTATCCACTAACCCCTGACCCTTCTTTCTTTACTCCCCCATTGGTTCATAGGTCAAATTACACTGGACATTCTAGCCCCGTTATAAATCCGTCCGTTTTGCGAAATTGGGTTCTATAATTATTAGGATTAAGGACTTATCGGGTGCAGTTGGTAATTATGTAATAGAATGTGCATGTTATGATTATAGGATAGGCTTTGAATTTAAATGTTAATTCAATTTTTGACTGCTACGGCCGTAGCTCGTAGCGCGCTACGTGATTTCGTAGCACTGCTACGGATTTAGTTTATGAAATTGAATTTGGCCTAGTGTTTAGACTGTGATAAAATATCTTTACGTTAGGAAAGTGAGGATGGACTTAGAAACATCATTTTGATTTATTTTTACCATATTAATAATAGAACATTGTGCATTAAGGGAGGTAAGTACGGAATTACTAACGAGAGTGGTAATGACTCGAGTTAGTATTCCGCTTACCGACCGTGATGCATACAATGTTTTTCATCACACTTGCCGACAAAAAAATAAGTTTTCAGACGTAACATTATAAAAATGTACTTACTGACATTTCTATTACTCCCTAGGGAATTTCACTTTTCTATTACTCCCGCTACGCACGCAAGCAATGGCGCGCTTAGACAGCAAGTGTGATGAAAAAGTATTGACAGCACACTCAACAATTTGAAACCTTAAGCCACTCTAGAACCCTGTTAAAATGAAAACTAGTTTGAAATATCTTACAATCTGATTGATAACGTTACTTTGACATGGTTCCTGAGTGGACTATGGTTTTAGTTACTTGATTGTACCTATTGCTCAAACTCAATGCATCAACATCATCAGCCTGTGATAGTCCACTGCTGGACGTAGGGATCTACTATTAAGTATGCATATAGACGCATTAGGAGGTAAATGCCCATAATCGACACGCTGGGCAAGCGGATTGGCGATCGCAGTAATGTGTCCACTATGATGACGCTGCTGACCATCATCAATCTCTTAACAAATAATGGTCAGTGACACTTCAATCCCTTAGTCGACTCTTACGACACCCGCAGTCCCGCAGGAGGAGTTGGGGTGGTGGACAAATGTATTCTTACTGCCGTCACCACACGGCGTTCAATGTATACCAATGAAATAATGTTACTTCAATCATTTTAGACAAGATACCTACCTACATACATTGCACTTACAAATATCTACAATACTATTCTTTTTTTACGGTCTTTATTTTCAAATCTATACAATTTAACCAGGAATCGAAAAAAATTGTGTCATCGTGCGCAAAAATGTGGATATGACACCAAATTTGATTGAATGAATAATTAAACGAATAATTTCTTGAAATTTTATTTCGAAGCTTTGAGGGGTCTATTCACACAGGTTTTCATAGTTACCGGTGTCAAAAAGGTCAGTTTTCAGAAAATGATTAAATGAATAATTACTCAATCAACTTTCGAGTCATGTACATATTATTGCGAACAATGACGCACATTTGTCCGATCTCTGAATACAACACATTAAATCTAACCAATCTAATCAAACTAACTTATACCTAAGATTGGCCCTTGTGGCGTTGTACCGAGGATGCTGGCGTCATTTCCTCGCTGTATCGCAATAATAAAATAAAAGTTAAATAAATGTTACATTGTTTTAAGCCAACTGATTACGTAAACTAGTTGCGATTAAAGTTTTTCGTATAAAAAAATAAAAAAAAGTGATTAAAAATACGAAAAAACTCAAAGACAAGTAGATTAGGTGAAGTATATATATTTATATTTATCCTCCCGAAACTCCCAATGCCATCGATCAATAAGAACCAGAAATCCGATACGAGTATGGCTGACATATCAATTGCTACGTGATACAACTCTGAACGCAAATAATATACAGACTATTCTGTTTGGAACAGTGACGATGTGGAGCCGTATGCTTTAATTTTTAGGGTTCCGTAGCCAAAATGGCAAAAACGGAACACTTATAGATTCGTCATGTCACAGCCGATTTAGGTACTCAAAAACTATAAATGTTCAGTAATGAAATTTGGTAAGGATATGTGTTGTATGAACCGCTACAGGATTATGATACTAAATTGTAAAAAAAAACATTGGGGTGGGGGCCCTCATACATGTAACTGAGGGATAGAAAATTTTCTTTTGTTGTATATAAGCGTGTGAGGTATTAATAAAAAGGTCTTTGAAAATGATATGAAGGTTTATAAATCTTATTTTTAAACGGTTTTTATTAACTTCACCGCGTATCAACTGTCGTCGATGCTTCAAATCTTGTGATCGATTTTTCGACCACTTCTACTGCACCGAAATCAATAAAATTTGGAACTCATATCATGTCCCCATGACAATGCAATATTATAATATTTGTATCCTTGTATCCTCTAAGCCTGATGCTGCAGACGTACTGCTTACCTTAACCGAGAGTGTTAGACACGTGAAAATGAAAGTATAGCATGTTTGGCATAATCAAATGCTAACAGCCTGATCTTAACTTCCAACTCCTCACTCCTGATGCTGCAGTACTGCCCACAATAACCGCAAGGTTTATATTTTATCGAGATCTTGATTTTAAAGCAGTTCTCTAGATATTAAGTAGAAACATGCGAATTTAATACTAATGTCCAACTCCTCAAATCTGATACTCCAGTGTTACTGCCTGCCACAACCGCTAGGTTTAGCGATATGTAGATTTTTAAGTACTGCTTTAGATATTTGGTAGAAACACACGGATTTAATTATCATCATCATCATCATAATATAGGGCTCCCCAAAGATTGCCACAAGAACCGGCCCTGTGCCATCCTGCGACCTTCACCAGGTCATGAGTCCACCTTGTGGGGGGCTTACCCACGCAGCGCCTTCCGGTACGTGACCACCACTCGAGAACCTTACCGCCCCAACGGCCATCGGCCCCACGCGCAACGAGACCCGCCCACTGCCACTTCAGTTTAGCGATTCGAAGAGCTATATCGGTTACTTTGGTTCTGCTGCGGATGGCCTCATTTCTAATCCGATCTCGCATAGAGGTCGCATATGGTAGGAACCATAGCCCTCTCCATTGCCCTTTGGATGACTTTGAGCCATCTTATAAGGCCCATTGTAAGCGACCACGGTTTAGTACCTTATGTCATCACTGGAACCATACACTGACCAAAGACTTTCATCTTCAAATCCTGCGGAACATTGGACGAAAAGATACAGACGGATTTAATATGAGTTCCAACTCCTCAAACCTGATACCGCTGAGACACGCGCCACTGCCTGCCATAACAGCCAGGTTTATCGAAATGTTGATAGAGTGACAGCGTGAGTGGATCGCGTAGGGCGAGCCGTTGGGCCTGCGGCCCTCTAGCTGATAGAGTGACAGCGTGAGTGGATCGCGTAGGGCGAGCCGTCGGGCCTGCGGCCCTCTAGCTGATAGAGTTACAGCGTGAGTGGAACGCGTAGGGCGAGCCGTCGGGCCTGCGGCCCTCCAGCTGATAGAGTTGCAGCGTGAGTGGATCGCGTAGGGCGAGCCGTCGGGCCTGCGGCCCTCTAGCTGATAGAGTTACAGGGTGAGTGGAACGCGTAGGGCGAGCCGTCGGGCCTGCGGCCCTCCAGCTGATAGAGTGACAGCGTGAGTGGATCGCGTAGGGCGAGCCGTCGGGCCTGCGGCCCCCCAGCTAATAGATTGACAGCGTGAGTGGATCGCGCAGGGTGGGCCATCGAGCCTGCTGCCCCTAGGATAGAGTGACAGCGTGAGTGGATCGCGTAGGGCGAGCCGTCGGGCCTGCGGCCCTCCAGCTGATCGATTGACAGCGTGAGTGGATCGCGCAGGGAGAGCTGTCGGGCTTGTGGCCCTCCAGCTGATAGAGTGACAGTGTGAGTGGATCACGTAGGGCGAGCCGTCGGACCTGCGGCCCTCCAGTTGATAGAGTGACAGCGTGAGTGGATCGCGTAGGGAGAGCCGTCGGGCCTGCGGCCCTCCAGCTGATAGATTGACAGCGTGAGTGGATCGCGTAGGGCGGGCCATCGAGCCTGCGGCCCTCCGGCTGATAGAGTGACAGCGTGAGTGGATCGCGTAAGGAGAGCCGTCGGGCCTGCGGCCCTCCAGCTGATAGAGTGACAGCGTGAGTGGATCGCGTAGGGCGAGCCGTCGGGCCTGCGGCCCTCCAGCTGATCGATTGACAGTGTGAGTGGATCGCGTAGGGCGAGCCATCGGGCCTGCGGCCCTCCAGCTGATAGATTGACAGCGTGAGTGGATCGCGTAGGGAGAGCCGTCGGGCCTGCGGCCCTCCAGCTGATAGAGTGACAGCGTGAGTGGATCGCGTAGGGTGAGCCGTCGAGCCTGCGGCCCTCCAGCTGACAGAGTGACAGCATGAGTGGATTGCGTAGGGCGAGCCGTCGGGCCTGCGGCCCTCCAGCTGATAGAGTGACAGCGTGAGTGGATCGCGTAGGGCGAGCCGTCGGGCCTGCGGCCCTCCAGCTGATAGAGTGACAGCGTGAGTGGTTCGCGTAGGGCGAGTCGTCTGGCCTGGATTGACCCTTTGGGCCCTCGGTTCGCGTCGGACTTTCCGTCAGACCCACGGTCCTCCGATTGGTCGACTGAGAGTATGAGTTTGTAATTTTATAGTCTCGAAATACGAGTTGTACGTATAATTGTACAATATAAAAATTTTAATATGATTTTCTCAATAAACCAAATTGATTGATATATTCCTTATTGTCAGATCTCTGTTATCAAAGGTATTGTATGAATAACACGTCTATTTGAGACACTTCGGGCACGGGCATTCAAGCTTACATAAACCACGCCTTGCCTTTGGTTTTCATTCGTCAATTGAGATACTTAATGAAAAAAATTTAGTGTCGGATTTCTAAAAATATCTATTCAGCAGGGATTCCCTTCAATTTACACATAAAATAATGTCCATTACGTTTACAATGCGAGTACGTGTCGTGATTCGTGATGAAAGCGCGAGAGTATAAACGCTAGCATGCATAATAATTGTATCTTTGATCTTGAATAATTAGGTATAGTATCGGAAATGAACTTAACAATTGCACTAAAAACTTGAAAATAAAATAAGTAAAAAAGTTTTAAATTAAACGGTTTTCATTGCACCAAAAACTAGAAAATAAAAATTAGTTATAACAAACCGTAGATGCTACTTTCTGTAGATTACTCACGTGTAACTATTATCACAGTAGTCTTCCCAAGTCGGATGCTGAAAACCACGTTTAGCCTCTATGTCAATGGATTAAGCGTTAATCGGAAACTTTTAACGAACTGAAATAAAAAGCGTGGGGCGTTATTGTAAAGAAACATACAAGTTCAAAATAAGTAATTCAATTAATCTTGCAATTAATCATCCATCTCCGTTCCAACACTTCTACAGAGGTAAATAGCTTTTATCAAGGCCAGAACAAAACTTATTACACTATCTTCTTATCTGTCTATCTCTATTATCTGTCTTGATTTCTATGTGTGTTCTTAAATAACTATGGTGACTTAATCACACTTGCGTACGCCCCACGTTTTTATTTCAGTTTGGTAAAAGTTTCCGATTAACGCTTAATCCATTGACATAGAGGCTAAACGTGGCTTTCAGCATCCGACTTGGGAAGACTACAATGATAATAGTTACACGTGAGTAATCTACAGAAAGTAGCATCTACGGTTTGTTATAACTAATTTTTATTTTCTAGTTTTTGGTGCAATGAAAACCGTTTAATTTAAAACTTTTTTACTTATTTTATTATTTAAGCAAATCGTTTTCGAGATATCAGCTCTCAAAGTCTGAAAAACGTGTCCCCCCCCCCTCTATTTTTAAACTACGCGATATAAAATTCTAAAAAAAATATGTTATGCATATTAATAAACTCTATAAACGATTTTTGGTTTGATTAAATTATCTCCTATAGTTTTTGAGGTAGGTTGATTTAACTGTATTTTTTTAATAAAAAATTGATAATGATACGGAACCCTTCGCGCGCGAGTCCGACTCGCACTTGGCCAGTTCTTTTTTATTTTTTACCTACGAGAATTTTTACTTTTCGAGACACCCAAGTCCCGCTGAGTTTCTTACTAGTTATTCTCAGGTCAGTGGTGTAGGGTTAGAAACGCAGTAGTTTTTTTTCCTTGGTATTGTGTCAGACGATTTAAAAATGCTTATTCATAGGCTTACTTGAATAAACAATAGTTTAACTTTGACCAGTTAGCATGAGATTAAGGCGAGGTAAGCGTAGAATTTCCGTTTGTTTTTTTCAGTTTTCTCAATAATACTACTTCCTTATGAAGTAAAACTTATATATGTTACATTTGAGAACTTGATCTATCGCGCATTGATTAGTATTAAGTATTTAAACAAACTTCGCCCTATAAAAAACGATCCCAAACATAGGTCTAATCTCTGCATGAAAACTCATTTTGCTAAGAAACTACATAACTTTACCAAGAAAAAAATATATCAGAAAAAACGTCAAAGTCTGTGTCAACGATTAACAAGAAGAAATCATTAATATTGTAAGAATTATATTTCATATTACAAAATATGTGAAATTATTCTCCCGGATCGCTCCTGCTGTCATCTTTCAGTCCCAATCGGGACCTGTTGGAGGGAGGACGTACGTCAATTTTGCGCACCGCTGTCGTCAACCAAACTGTCTTTAAGATTGGTGTGATAACACATAAAAAAATGTTATCATCACTGGGGCTTCGGAGACTGAATAAACATAAGTGGTGAGTGACTAAATTAATAGAATTATGTTATTCAATATATTAAACCAAAACAATAACAAACATATTACACAGTATAGATAAAAACAGTAGGATGACTACTGGTGATAAGACCATGACACTTTTGACATGACGAAAATAGTGAAATAATTAAGAATGGTACCTACTCGTATCTATTGAAAATAGGATTTTATATCCATAATAGTTCGTTATCATCCAATAAAATTTAAAAAACACAATTTATTTTGGAATTCGAATTATTTTATGAAATGTTTTGCAAGCAGTCGCACTTTATTGATTTAAACTTTCACGACTATCACTCATATTTTAAATACAAACGGGTCCTAATCGCGTAAACTTACGTTTAATTATATCCTGACGTTACACCCGTGGTCGCAGGCATACATGAGTATCAATAAAATACTACTAATAATATACTATCAATTAAAAAAAGAATGGAAAATAATGCGAATTGTTACGAAACATACCGAGAATTAGTACATTTCGATTCAAGTGCGAAAAAAATAAAGTACTAAAGGAGTGGAGATAAATTAAAGCACGACCGAAGGGAGTGCTTTAAATCAACACGAGTTACGAATTTCGTTTCCGCACGTGTATCGTACGACGTTTTTCAGTACATATGACCCTCCGAAGATTTCGACCTGACGTAAAATGAAATAAGTAAGTTGAGTACATAATGCCGTTCTTTTACTAATGTTTTGAAATATACAATTGAATGTCGAATTTACAAGAATATTGTTATAATTTACCCTTTTTGGAGATACGTGACAAAAACATGTACGTGCTGTGATCAAAACATACTAAACATAGAACCAACATTCAAATGCATTTTGGAGATAACACAAGATATAAGAAATAGAGCCAAGGAAAACGCAAATAGTATTAAAGACTGTATCGTTTATTATAAATACAAGTTTAACCTGGTCTAACTTTTGAAATATGTATTATTTTGCGTTTCTATGTTCTGAGTGTATGGTGTGTACGTAATGTATGGGCTACTTTCCAAATTGTTTCTTTTAGGGGCTTTATCGTGCTTAAAATATTGCCTATCAAACGTATTTCGGACAAACCTATACAGCTGAATGTAAGACTATTTCAGCGACTCCATGGTACTATTTTAAGAAGCAATAGGTCAAGATGCTACCCGAGTATATTATCTAAACGGAGTCTTCATGATTCCCCAATCAGGCATACACAAATAAAATGTGGTGGATTTTATGTTTTACATATAATCGGATTTTTACACAACGTTTTAGATGCCCTTCACTTTCTTATGCGTGCGAGAACAGCGAAGCAGCTATAAGAATCAGCCATACATAAAATTTTTAATGAAACACCATGGGCCTGATCCATAGTTAGAACAGGTAGATATAAATGCTCCACGACAGTTATATTAGATGTCAAAGTCAAAATACACGTAAACTACATACCATATTCTCTTTAAAGTATCCTTTCACAAATTCAGGTCATTTTTTTGGGCAATATAATAGCTATGGCAATATCTAAATGTTTGACATTACGAAGCACATGAATGCGTGTCTTTCAAAGTACGATTTTTTTGTGTGTGATGTCGTCTTTATCGCAAACCATAAATTTTCTTGTAATAAATACTTGTCCGAAATATTTTTTTATTACTCAGGAGATCAGGATTTTGGGTCTCTATTGGTTCCCATAAAGTTTGAAGTTCGATTTTTGAAGCGAATAACGTTGTAGGCCCGAATTTTTTTTTGTCATATTGTCATATCATAAGTCATAAAAATTAATATTATAGATCGGTGGTCAGTTTTATGTTGGTCATATCATAATTATTGTTAGTCATAAAAGTCGATGCCCATAACTTTTAAAATCCATACAGCATCATTTCCAGAATGTTAAAAGCAATAACCTTCCTTATTATAACTGTTACAACGTCTATACGTATTCGCAAGTTGTAATTATTTGTTGTCCACCACCACTTAATAAATTTAGTAATAAACTTAGTTAGTAATTAAATAGTAAGAGTATTATTTTAAAAGTCGGTCCTGGCGCTTCGCCGGCCGCTGCCGCGGCACGCTCGCTTCGCTCGCTCGGCTCGCGCACTGTAAGGTCACAGTTAAACCTAACACTCCTCCTCGCTTCGCTCGTCGTCGTACCTACACTGACCTGCCTTAGAGTCGAGTAGGTAAGGAAGTTTCCTAAGTTGCATCATAGTCCATAAATTTCTTAATTTAAATTAAGGAAAGTTATACATTTCGTATTTAATATTAATTTTTTTGGATGAAATTCGGTTAGTTATTAAAACAATATGAGTAAGAACCATTAAGTAGTAGGTTTAAATGTATGACTTAAAATATTTCTAAAAAATGATAGATAGGCCTTTGAATGTTATAGTCAGCAATTTTATACCTTTTGTAATTAGAGTATGTAATGTTATAGGTTAGTAATGTTAGATATATCAATCGTTATACTTAATGATACACCCTTTAATATAGGCCTCACAAATTTTATGATAGCAGCAAGTATACCCTGGGTGTAACTACAAAATACAATCAATACATCTTTCATCCTGTATAAATGTAATGGATTTACTCGCGATTATTATATTACTTTGTGAAATATGCAGCACGGAAGCTTAAATAAAGCATTATCCTATAATGCAAAATTAGGTACGTTATTTTTGCGTCATCTGCATGATTAGTTCGACCCCTGATCATCAGGTATAATTATATACTTTCTTCGTGGACAGTCCATCAACAATTTTGAAAATCAGCATGTTTGCATCATTTTTTATGAAATTGTACGCCTGATACGCATTATAGGACCGCGGATCTATAACGAGTTTCGTATTAAATATTAATGGGATAGTCTCGCCGTGTATTTTCTAAATTTACCGTCTACTTTACACATTGCTTGCTAGAGCTTGCCAGATTATAAATGAATCACTTATATTATTATTATGTT
>JALPQI010019833.1:0-26163 GCA_025490895.1 Thaumatotibia leucotreta | reverse complement strand
ATAACCATTGGATAATTTAGTTTTCCAATGAGTCTTAACTAAATTACAATATCGATACTATAATAAATCACGTGTCTAAAATTTTTTTTTTATGTATTAAGCCAAATATTGTTGAAATTCTCTCGGAAGTTCGCACTTTTTTGAGTACTTTTGCTAAATACAAAATGCAAATCATATAAGCACTATCTGAAATTATTTTGATCTTGACGACTTTTAGGTTTATTTGTTTAATTAGTATTTGTTTCTGTATACCTAATCTTATTTATAGTTTTTCGAAATAGTAGTACTTACCACAAACCCTGTAAGGACACTGCATTTTTACGAGCTTATAATATTATTGTACCTACTTACAATAAATAATTGCATGCAAGTGCATCATTTTTATCAATTTTATCATGCATAAACTTTACTTAGATGGGCTTTAACAATTATTTAGATTCTTTATAGTTATAATATTCATTAATGTCAACAATTCATAATAATAATTGTTACTTTTAGCTATACACTTATTAAAAAATACTTTCATGTAATCTACTAGAGTCATAAAGTAAATTAAATTCTTTATTACGACCTCCCAATCTTCTGGGCGATGCGAGTAATAAAACGGCAGTAAAAGAAATCGTTTCCAAACATATTTATAATAGAAGCTAGCTTGGAAACAATGAATTAATTTGAGGAGCATTTTCTTTTGGATATGAAGATTCTAGTTATTATTTTTCTTGGTAAGATTTTATTTACGTACACATCTTAAGTTATTCTAGCTGTAGAAAGACGCATCTGAGTTAGCGTATTTAAAGTCGATATTAATTATGCCATTAACCCAAAATATTTAAATCTTAACTAAAGCGTAAGATGCGATTATTATAAAAAATGTTATGTTAAATAAAATAAATTTGAAAGCACTTACAAAACTATTAAAATTATTCAATTTTATGAGATAAACTTCTCTGTCTTAGTTTTATATTACTACTGGGAAAGCAACAGTTTACGGTAGACAACTTAAGTTTACTTACATTTAGCTTTTCTTCATGAAAAAAAAGAATAGCGTTTTACACTAAGTTACTGATAGGTATCGTCTTTATTCTTAGTCAAATAGATATTCTTTACAGCGATTGCCATCGCTACTCAAATACAATCTGCGCCATACATGCCAAAAATACAAATATATGAAATCCACGAAAATCCGACATGGGACGGAAATTCACCTCAGCAGCAGTTCAGATCCAAAACACTGCCTTTACCAATAATGGAACGAGATGATACAGACCGCCCAGATATTGTCTACAAGGAATGGAATCATCACTCCTCTGACCGGCAACGAAGACCCAGAACCCTTCCTGAAAATTTCATACAAGCAATCAAACTAAAAAACATCGACAACCTAAATATTAACAATAAGAACTCTTTTCAACGACACCGCAAAGCCAAAACAATGCCTTCACCATTAATACCAGGAATGCAGCTAGATGACACTGATAACCAAAATATTTTAGTAATTGAAGTACAAACAAACGATGTGCCTAACACATTCAAGGAATTAATAAGGAAAATAATAAGGGAGAAAAAAGATGAAATCGATAATCATGAAATCAGGAAGATGATAGCGAATAAATACGAAGGTGAAACGAGCAGTGATTATGAGGAACCGGAAGATCGGAAGAAATATAAGTATGAAGGGGATACGGTAGAGGAAGAAAATGATGAAGTTGATACCGAAACTGAGTTTGTAGATGAAACGCGTTCGAGACCGAGGATAGGAAAGAAAAAAAGGATGGATTCAGTAAATTCAAAGAAGAATAAAGTGTTGTTTGCTGTATAATAAAAATTTTATGTAAGTACACATTCATTTAATGAAAAAAATAACCTACCTAGTCCTTAAGGGAAAAAAAAACATTTGCCAAAAAAATTAACAACAGACAAAAATTAAGTCATTTGGGACCGTGAACGACGACAGTGCCAAATGGCCGTAACAACAGTAGGCATAAACATAAACATTTTGGCGTACCTAACTGTCAAAGGAGAAATAAGTAAACAATGTAGTAATTTAAAGTAAATATTTTAAAATTTAACTAAGTTAAGACAATTCTGGACGATAGTTTAGTAGTATTGTCAATAACATAGTTAACTATTGTTGTTTTGAGTTATGAGTCTGTCACTGATAACGGGGTTGCCACCGAATTAGATTTGGATAGAAGAAACAAGTTCATTCATTTGTATGGCGGCCGAGCGTGTCAGATTTTGTGCTGAAGTTGTTACTTGCCCTATGATTTTAAATATGTCTCAGGCCCTTGAGTATTCATATTTTTTTGTGTTGTTGCAATTAATATTACTTAAGGAGGCATTATTTATGTTTATGTTCACTTCAACTTACAAAATTTGCCGCCCGAAAGCTGCAAGCTGCGATTAAAGACGGACAACTCAGTGGATTTCACTCAGTTCATTTGACACGCTAAGTAGATACGTTTGCTTGATCTATGGTATATATGACATCTGTGGGGGTTGCATATCAGCACCCGGGAAATATTTTTTTAATCAGCAACACTGTCAGTGTCAATCATCCACCTTCAAACACGTCTAGACATACCATAATCAGCGTGGCACCTGCATTTATTTTACAATGCATATGCTCAGAAATAGCTCTTTTTAAGGGTAAACTTATGCACAGAAAGTGATTATTTTCCGCACGTGCGCAGGAACGAACTCATAGTACTTTTCCTCACGGCTGGTTGGTATTTCCGAGATAGTTTGGTTTTCCTAGCATAATGCATTATAAAAAGGTTTATGATAAACATGTTGAAATGTAGGCTTTTTTCTAACAAGTGTCGGTTTTAAAGCGCTCTCTTCGCTCGTGTTTTATCGTCACCGACACTAGTCCTGAAAAAAATGCCTACTTTCCACACTTGTATCATAAATAACTATTATCTATTGCAATACACTACAGTTTTATTTTATGGGTTTAAAAAAGCTTTTAAACTTAGTAGGTACCTGAACACAATAATTACACTCCACAAATTAGCGGTTCAATACTCAAACCAAGTCACGCGATACCCAAAAAAACAAAAGACAATCACCAACGAAACGCAGCTCAATTAGAGCGGGCACGAAAAAATCCCGGAGCGAATCCGGACTAATGACGTCTGCTCGCCAGTCCCGGCACGCGCGGCAAATGAACCCCGGGACTTTTGCAGGTACCAGTTGCCATGAACGATATCGAAACGGACAGGTTGCTCAAAAATATCTGGCATTAAGTGAACAAAGAACAGTGGAGTCGTTGCTCAAATTGTTTATGATTGATTGAATAATTAATTAATCAAAAATAATACATAAATATATTATTTTTAACAGGGTTTCGCCCATTTTAAGTATTTAATAATTTTACTGTACCTATTAATATTTGACTGCCTTCGAAATGAAGTTCAATCTTTTTTTTAATAATATAGCTTATGATTATCATATAATATTTATGGGCCTCCAGAAAACTAGAACCTTGAAAATCCAATAAACATATTTTCTCATATATCAATTTTTTTTATTGACAATAAATATTTTTCTATATTTTCAAATTTAAAATTCATGTTATTTATTTAAATTCATCGATAAATCCAGCTTGAACTAAACAGTATTTCGTTATTATTTTATAAGTTTAATCATTTATTCAAGTAAAAAATGTTTGTAACATCGACTCCGCTGCTCTCTGTTCCTTAAATGCCACCAAAATCCTAACCCTAGTCATGGGGTTAGAGTGCATGTTTAGATAGTTTTGAGCATCGTAGCAGCTCTGATATATATCTGATGGCGACTACACTCCCGCGGAGTAATGGGACCTTGTGCTTTTACAGTAAGGTTGAATATTTGTGTACTGTACTGACTGGCCAATTTGAAATGAACCCTTGAGAACAATGTTTGCTTTGTTTAAGTTGCCCAAAAAAATGTTGATTGACTGTCAATTTTAAAGCATAGATTCTTTAGCACTGTTTATTGTAGAATTTATAGACCCCGGGTTGTTGACGCGATGACGTCACAATAGAGTATTTAGGGGTAAATGGAATGGCAGAACAAAATCACACGTACATGTGTAAATAACAGAAAGAAAACATAATTTAATTTACTGTATTTAACCGAATAAATTGTAATAAATATCACAAAAAAAATATCTTCAATATTATTATGTTTTGGTTTATACCGTTTATATCTCAAAACTTAAATTTTTACGTTATCTAGTTTTCGACAAGAAAATTAAGCGGCCAAATAATCATTTCGTTCCACTGTTCCATTAAGGCAATGGAACATACATCAATGGATTTAGCTTTATCAATGTATGTGAACTATTATAAGGTCAGTGTGGGTAAGTCGCCGCATATTTTATTTTTAAGAAAAGCCCGTCATATGCGTCTTAAACTGAATTAGGGTCGGAAATCAGTTGATAGACTGATTTTCCTGATAGACGGTCTTACCGGCATTGAACTTACAAAAGACCTTAGATAGATATAGGTATACTGTTTGAAAGGAAATTGATATGATATCAACTTATATCAAGGTTAAAAAAAATCCTAAAATCCTAATTCTTTCAGATCTGGACTTGCATGGGTTCATTCAAATTATTGTGTGATTCAATTCGAATAATAAAAAAACAATATCCCATAATATCCATACAAAATTAAGTTTCCGTTATGCCACGTTCATAGCTGTAAAATAACGTGACGCAATTGTTTTTTTGGGATATTATTTTTTATTATCTAGAATGATCCCAAGCAAGTCCAAAAGATTCAAGATTTCAGGATTTTTCTTGAAAACGGCTCCTGTGCAAATGCCATTATTATCAAACCAGAATCAGAAGGGGATTCGAAAGTACTGTTGACACAACATTTGCCAAGAAAACAGTTGTTTATAGATGAAGTGAGTGATTCATTATTAATCTATTGTCTGTAAGTCTTTGCTCTTAAACTATGAATATATCCTAGATTGACTTATACACTGTTGTGTCAACAGTACTTTTGAATCCCACTCTACCTAACCGCGGTTTGATAATATTAACTTAGAAAAATATTTCTGAAAATAGATTTAAAAGGCCAAAAGAACTGAACAAAAGCGAAATGAAATTATTAAAATAAAACAAAACCATATATTATTTTGTGGAATAAAGCTAGGAATCACTCGGTTTGAGAGAACCTGAGCCCAGCTTGGTATTCATTTACGGACTAAATAGTGCTGCGCTACCCTTACTGCCAACGGGAGCAATATTATTATCGATACGATACATATTATGACTATCGATACACACTATCTCGGTACCTACTAATATATATTAAATAGGTATGATAGCTTAGTTGGTAGTGACCCTGCCTACGAAACTGGAGGTTCCCGGTTCGAATCCCGGCGAGGGCATTATTTATGTATCACGAATATTTGTTCCTTGATTTCTAAAAATATCAATGTGTGTAATTTTTAATGGGTTAAAGGTAACACGTTGTTTTCTTTGAAAGTGTGGGGGTTATTTAAAAAAATATACCCCTGAGGGGGTGCAATGGGGGGAAAGTTTTTATGGGGATAACTAAACTATTTAGACTATTATAACCGAAACTTTATAGGAGTATTCCTAATGTGATTCAGATTTTTTGAGAATCAGCCCTTAGGAGAAAAAAGAATGTTCTCTGACAATTCGATCCCTTAGTCAATTCTTATGACACCCATGGGAAGACTTGGGGTGGTGACAATGTACTTATTCTTACTGCCGTCAATACGCGGCCTAGAAAAAAAAACATGAAAATAAGGAACACCCTAGCACCTCCTCGACTAAATATAAAATTAAATGAAAATTGTACGGCACAACACTACAGACCTTATGGGATTATCATTTCATCAAATATTCTATCAGTAATACATATAGGCAAAGTGAAATAAAGAGGTCCCTTTGTGGTTTCAGCAGATGTAATATTCGTTGTATAAGCTGGTTTTCTATTTATCCTTCTGATGTCGTATTTATATAAAACTATCGTATTTATATAAAAAAGCTTATAGTATAGCTCTAACAATCGACCGTCCGAGACGAATTTCTTAGACAGCAATATTTCGTTTAGGCGAAGGTCGTCATATTCTTAATAAGTCCCTTTCGAGATAGGTCATGTTCGATAGATGCCACTTTCTGAGGATGTCATGTTCTGAGAAGGCCGCTTTCGGAGAGCGACACGTTCTAATTACGTCACATTCTTATATAGCCACTTTATGAGTTCGTCGCTTTCTGAGTTTGTCGCATTCGGAGTACGTCACTTTCGCATTTTACGGCGCTCCTGTGCATTTTCGCAAGTTGACTCCTAAGAAACTAATGATCCTGATCAGGAATGGGATCGATTGGCATCAAAAAAAGAATGCAATATTTTTTTGTTTCTCTGAAATAATACCTTATGTATAAGCCCGAGAGTTAAACAACAACTTTACCCCCTTGTATGTATAATAAATAAGTATTGTAAACAAGATACCACGCAGTCGGCATGACGGCTACTACTAGCGCCACTCGACGAGTAGCAGCACTAAAACCGTCAGTACCCCAGTATCCCGCTAGATGGCGCTGGCGTCGAAATAGATCGCGCCAACGATAGTTCGCCGGAGAACCCATAAGTAGGCTTCATGATTTTCGATATTTGTCTTCACTCCCCTTAGTGTACGATCTAAGTTATCGGATTCCCGAGCTTATTTCGATACATTAGTAGATATACCTAAAGTATTCGAGTCAATTGTAACTCTACCAAATTAAACAATATAAGTTTCCGGTCACGTCTTTGTCTCAAATAGTACGTCACAACTCCCCTACGCTACACTGGCAGCCCTACGCTACAGTATGTATTATCAGAGAATAAGTAATAGTACTAAAGTACAGAAATTTCATACATATGACGTTTAGCTTGTCAAACGCCATGAACCTACTTAACTGGAAGTCAACTGTCATTTCTAAAAGTTGCTTTCCCGTAAAATAATGTTCCATTTTTGCTCGTTTTCCTTACTCAACCTGCTATAAAATAAAAATGAATCTTAAATAAATCACATACCTACCTATTAAGTTTTTGACAGTCCATTTTCCTGTTTTTTTCTGATACCAATCACCATACCAACCTACAAACTGTACTAAAAGGTCACCAGCACCACAGTCGAAATCTTTTTTTCCATAGAATTAGATTGATTTTTTTGCATTCTTTTTTTGATGCCAATCGATACCATTCCTGATCAGGATCATTAGTTTCTTAGGAGACAACTTGCGAAAATGCACAGGAGCGCCGTAAAATGCGAAAGTGACGTACTCCGAATGCGACAAACTCATAAAGTGGCGATATAAGAATGTGACGTAATTAGAACGTGTCGTTCTCCGAAAGCGGCCTTCTCAGAGCATGACATCCTCAGAAAGTGGCATCTACCGAACATGACCTATCTCGAAAGGGACTTACTAAGAATATGACGACCTCCGCCTAAACGCAATATTTTTTTATAATTCTTTAAGCCGTTAAGAGAGCATTCCTCAAAAAGTTCGTACATTTGGATTACGTTTTCTAAATTAGGACCATTTCATCTTCGGTCCTGAGAGGAGAAAATTTTTGCCTAGAGGTTTTTTTCAATCCGTTACCATTTTTTTATACTGTTTGTATGGCGGTAACGAGAAAAAATGTCTCCCAATAATATCAAAAGACCTCACGCTCACGACTATAACTTGAAATCATATAAATATACCTATGTTCCAGAATAGTAGGGGGGAGGGGCAATTTGTAAATAATGCCCCATTCATAAAAATTGGTATTTAGGCTGGCAGAGTCAATGATGCTGAGCAAAGTCTATCACATTTCCCAAAATTTCCTCTTTAGTTACCAAAAATTTATAGAATTCTGGTAACACAAACGGAAAATTTCGTACAAACTGAACGGGACATTTTGGGAAATGTAGTGGATCTTGCACAGTATCATTAACTTTAGTAGCTCCTAAGCTAATAGGTGGCTTACTATGGTCATGAGTTCATCGTTTATCGTGTTACGCGTCACTTTTGCACTTGCATACTTGTTAGAACGTGACAGCAACGCCAGCAAACGATTAAACACGTGACCATCATAAGCCTACACCTTTAAGGTGGATTTAGACCAAACGAGCGAATGCTCATTCCATCCCTCACTCTAATCCACCGTTTGGTCTAAATCCATCTTTACCATTTTTTATCAATATCAACACAATAATCGAAGAAGGTAACATAGATGTTGCGGACCTATTGAAAATTTAAGATGCAGACTTTTCGGCATCTAATGCAAAACTGTATCGGTAAGAAAACTTTTATAATTATCTTTTTATAAGCTTTTTATCAGTTAGATTCTGGCTGAGCAAGCTTTCTTTACTCAACTCAGACGTTTCCCTAAAGTAAACCAAACTTTAAAGCAGTTTTAAACATACGCTCGAAACTTCTAGAATTTCAAACAGAAAATTGATACCTTCGATGTAAACTTTCATTGTTAGCATATGTGGTTTTATAAATGTTAATATTATTTTTAGGCTTAGAATTTACTTGAAGCTTGCTATGGAACTCAAAAATGTTATCTCTCTCTCGTAATATATTAAAGTTTAAAAAAAAGTCAGGTAATGTTTTAATCTTGACTCGATAACATAATCTGACGTCTATTCCACCCACCCCAGCAATCTGATTAAAATGCAGTGCACACAGAACACAAAAAGACAATCAATGCCAAACAAAAACAAAGACTAACCTAATTTCACAAACAACGGCCGAATTCCATTTTTAAATCTTTGAAATAAAAATAAAATAGAATAAAACAATGGAGGAGACGTGGGAAACAAAGGGCGGCGCAATCAGGTCGGGGTATTTGCCGAGTCGGCCTAATTGATACGAGGACGGTCCGGTCAGGCGGGCCAGGAAAATGGCCGTTGCGTTCAGTCGATATAACAAGTAATGAATGTTGAATTTTAATATTGGCTGAATACAAAAGGGAGTGTCCACCGAAATTTCCACACTTAAGGTGCGACCTACAGTGATGCATCGTATCCGTAACGTTTTTGAAGCATGTTTCCCACACCGCTGCTTAAAATACGCATGATACAGCGTTCAAAATCATTTGATTGCATCTAACTGGATAATTAACGAGCAAAACCCAGAGCAAATCGGCTGTCACTGAGGCTGAGGCATAGGCAGACAGTAAAACAGAAAGACACGCGAGTGATCCTAGACCAATACAGCTGGCGTCTATCTATCTATCCTATAGCCGCGAGAAGGCTGCGAATTACTGTCTAACAAGACAGCTAGCCCGCCTGAATAAAATATCAATGTCATAATGTCAGCCTCCGTAGCCCAGTAGTGACCCTGCCTATACTACGAAGCTGGAGGTTCCGGGTTCGAATCCCGGCGAGGGCATTATTTGTGTATTTATTTATCACAAATATTTGTTCCTTGGTCATGGCTGTCTATGTATTTAAGTATCTATATGTATTCTATCTATTATATAAGGTCCTAATTTATTAGTTGCAGATATTTTAACACATGATAGTTTATATTAAAATAATTAACTTTAAATATACATTAAGAAATCTTTTCATGTAATTTTTTTGATTTTCATTTCCTAACAAAAAAAATAATTATAATTTCGTCAAAAAAAATCATCATGTGCATTATCACATGTCCCAATAACACTGTCTGTCATGTCATCAAACGACACAATCCAACGGAAACTGACATGACATTGTCAATTGACAATCGACGTGAAGTGGCCAGTTCCAATTAAGTGGTACGTAAAAGAGGTACTAGAACCTGTTCAATAAGTTTTCATTTAATAAGCACATAAACAGGGTGTTTTCACGTAGCAAATTTGTTTTTCCGTTTTCTCCAAAAAAACATCGTAAAAGCTATAATGTTTCACGGTTTTATATACTCCAGAAACCGAGTACTATCAGCTGTAAAAATATCTGCATCTAATAAATTAGGACCTTATATATTATATCGTCGCCTGGTACCCAGTACCCACATCACAAGCCTTAATTGAGCTTACCGTGGGACTAGGTCGATTTGTGTAAAGATGTCCAAAAATATTTATTATTTATTTAAGGGTTCCGTATTTTTCCTTATGAGGTACAGAACTCTAAAAATCATTGTTACTCCCGCCCGTTCCCTAGCCCCAGCATGACATTTCAGTTCGTTAGATGCCGTATCATATCTATATCATAAACACCCACATATCGAGCAGCGCTGCGACAATTATCGCGCTAACTGATGCAAATTGCACCGCCGGGTCTATTGGCTTGCTAGATTGGATTAATTATGTAACTACAGCTACGTGACAATGGCGTTTTACCTGGTTTACATGTATCTGTGATTCGAATTGTGTCACTGTTATACAATACAGGGTGTCCTGAGCCATTGGACAAAGCTGAAATGTACATTTGTGTGAACAATTGATGTAAGGTACACCCGGTTAAGATCGGATGACCGCAATAACAACTAAAACATTAGTATTTTTTCCTCGCTGGCAATATTATGCATGACGCCATTTCACCCCGCCCCTCTACATGCAGCAGCCGCTCAGACGCATCAGTCGTGAGCTATGAACGTTAAAAAAAAGTGAATTTTTGGAACCTCCGATCTTTAACAGGAAGCTATGCACCTTCTTCTCCTTACTTTGGAGTTGAAATTAGATACTAGTCCGATCTTAGCCAAGAAGGTTTTCGGTGATGTCTTGAAAAAAAAATTGTGCAAGTTTAAGTGTCGATTACTCCTAAGCTTTTCGGTTCAGCGGCATCAAGTAAATTTATATTGAAAGCTTGATTTATTTTTTATCACGTACATCACATATCTGCAGGTAAAAGTTAGTAAGAATAAATTTATGATTTTTTGTGACATCCTTTCAACTCACCGATAAATAGTCCGATCTTACCCGAGTGTACCTTACCTAGCCATTACGAAGAAATAACATAAATTTCTTACTGAGCCAAACTGTCCCTGTAGTATCACTATTTGTCTAGGATTTAAAAAAATAAGCATAGTAGGTTGGTGCTATTTTTTTTTTGATACCTTAAGTTTTAGCTCTCTCATGTTCCCCAAAATGTTAGAATACATAGAATGAAACCCAATTAAACTTCATTGTTTCGTTATTGTATTTGTCATTAATAAGATTCTGACTTTTGACAAATATCATCATTGCCAGGGTGTTTCTATCATTTCGTGCAAATTGGGAGAATTTGGGAGAATTTTTTATTTTCATTTTTTTGCTGTGGAAATGGTAAGACTTACGAAAAAGAAACATTAATCTATAATACATTTTCAATTGTACGCAAAATTGACCGATTTATGAACAAAAGATTTTTCCAAAAGAAATGGTAATGACGTATAGAATATGGGAATGAAAATGCGATGTTGGTAATGATAGGCCATAAAAAGAAATAACGTAGTCGAAAGTTTAAGTTTGAATTTTGAGATCTTTTAATGAATAACTTGTTATATTTGGAATATACCTACTGAAAATGTAGTTTTGAACATTACTTGTTACTTTCAACAGTCAGGTGCATGATAAAAAACGAGAATGGTAATTAACATAAGATGGTGGCAAGAATTTAATACTGAAATTCATTACCATAATTTTTAGTTCACTACCATTCTCTTTAGTATGTTAACAGTAAATTACGGTAATGACAAGAATGGTAATGACTTTTCCTTACCTTTTGTAGATTAACTCTTTAAAAATAAATGCAATTGCAAGTCCATTCATTCACTAAGCATTCGAATAGAATATTCATTATTTAAGTATTCACAGTTCAATAAAACACTTAAAAATGAATATCAAAACAGTGCAAATGGTAATGCAAAAAAACTGTACCAAATCCAAAACTCCGCCGCGATATATTTTTTCATAAAAAAATGGCACACGTCCGTCTTGTTCACTATTTACTAGCCGACTGAGGTGGGGATCGCGGACAGAGGGAACTTCGAATAGAATAACATTTGCAATGCCTACTGGCCAATTCCGTTGTTGCAAACTATATATATGGTAATGAAATTATTTTCTTGACAAAAAGATTTTGCTGCAGTGGATTTAAATATTCAGTGTTAAAACTGTTAAACCACTAAACTTTCATTCCCTTATAAATACTTCATCTAAATTAAGTGGTTGAATCAAAGTAGTACATGTAATAGTTATGTAATTCACTCTCAAATCTGTAGATATAGGTTCTGACCGGTGATGGTAATGAGTTTTTAGCATGTTTATATTTTATTTATATATTTTATGTTGCAATAATAGGATTAATTTTAGATGCTAAGTATACCTATGAACCTCACGCAACATATAAAAAGTATTTGAAATTAATTTAGGAGTTAGTTTATTTTTTATTTCAGCGAACATATGATTTGCACGAAATGATAGAAACACCCGCCAAACCTATTCGAATTTACGCTGTGACACATGACGCCAAGTCGAAAACAGAGCGTTTCTTTTTGTTGTCGATTACTGGAAACTAATTTTAAATGTGTTTATTTTGTTTTAATTTAAAAGTATAAAGGTCTCTGCCCACTAGACCGTAGCATACCATGACCGTAGCATGAACGTATCAGACACGGAATGTGAGACGACACGGACTACTATGCCCACTATAACGTGTGTACATCGTTTCATATCCGTGCTAAGCCCGTTTAGTGACCGTTGCATCCGCGTCGCAACCACATATCATCCGCGTCGCAACTACGTATCATCCCCGTAGTATGAGCGATTCATACCATACCCGTCGTTATCATTCCATTGTCACAGTTTTATCAGTTTCAAATTTCTTTCGCGTCCCTTAGACTACTATCGCTCTGCTAGTATTTTCCTAGGAGTTTATTTCTACACCTATTTATCTGAGCTATATATAAGCAGACATCGTAAACTGCGATCGAAATCCATTGAAGTACTACGGTTGTTAGTGAGTCAAGTCATATTCAAAAATGATTTATTGAGTAGGCTTAGCAACAAGCACTTTCGAATCGTCAGTTATGCTACTTATACATTTATATGGCGGAATGGATTTATTTATCATTAATATTATTATAGTATTAAATTACACTTATCAATGTCTAGGTAGGTGTCTTCTTGGAATTGGTAAATAAATTGTCTATAGATTTACGAGAGTATGTTCTTGTCATGATTGTCAATGTGACTCCGTCAAGTACTGGTTTTGTTTGATTATTTTTACATCTTCTAATAGTTTTGTAACAATAATTAATTTTAAATAACAATGAAGCAACTGCTTAAAGAGCATAGGTTTTTCGAAAAAAAAAAGATACATCGATTTTGTGTAGAGACATATTATAATAAAAATCTAAAACCAATAAAATTTATTTTAGAAAGTCACATCAAAAGCATGGTTCTTACCATTTAAAAAAAGAAACAAATTGTGCAATCGATACGACTGTTTCAAAATTGATATTACTTTTAATTATTTTGTTTCTAAGAAACGAAGTAATAATTTTTTCAGAAAATAGCGATGCTGATTATATTGTTTGCGTTGTTTCGCCATCGAATATGCGAAAATTATTACTCACTATCCCAAGTGAAAAAATTTGAGTTTCGGATAAAAATTGTAAATTCAATACAAAAATGTAAATAAAACCCGTATGCTCACCGTTTCGCCGCCTGCGCACACCGTACCGGCAACGTTGCGTGCCATGCACGTAGCGTGTCAGGACCGACAAAATATTCTCGCCGACAATTCTTGCCGGTCCGTGCATGGCACGCAACGGTGTTGGTCGGCGCCGGAACGTCCTAGTGGGCATAGTCTCATACTTTTCCATACAAAGAATATTTTTTTGTCTGATACGTTCATGCTACGGTCATGGTATGCTACGGTCTAGTGGGCAGAGACCTTTAACGTCAGACCTTTTCGAACTAGCAAATGTACGCGGGGCTCCAAGGTTTGGCCAATGGCTAAGGTCATTCTGTATATCGTTGTAAAGAAGGGGTAACAAGTGCAATATTACACAATAAATAAATACCTTGGGACATCTTACATAAATCAACCTATTCCCATGGTGTGGGTACCAGGCGACGATAGACGATATAATAGATAGATACGTATAGATACTTAGATACATAATACACAGCCACGACCAAGGAACAAACATTTGTGATAAATAAATACACAAATAATGCCCTCGCCGGGATTCGAACCCGGAACCTCCAGCTTCGTAGGCAGGCACAGAGGCTGACAAAATAAGACAATAATAATAAGAAAGACAATATAAGATAGATAATAATGTTATTTGAGCATTTCTTTTTATTTTGCCTATTTTTCTAATTTTGAATTTATGGGTAAATTTTGGGTTATTTCTATTCAGAATTACGAGATCTTTCGAAATTTGCCCATAAATTAAAAATCATGAAATGTAACAGTAGAGTGATTTTAACTGGTAGATACTTATCTCCTTAGAAATTCAAAAAAAAAATTATTGGATCCTAAAAATCCTGTTGAAAAAAATTGAGAAATGTCTTGTTGAAAATATGTGAGTTATCTTGGTAGTTGTCAACTACGTCTATCCTTGTTATAAGTTCTTGTATCTCTCACGGGATTCGTGTGATAAGGCTGCCACCGAAGTCACGGCGGTTGAAACGCTCAGAGAAATGCCCATGAAACAGCCGTAAAAGTCTATTTTTGGTTGCTCAGCTTGACGCTTCCGCAATACGAAAGGTCAAATGTTAAATGAACCGTTAAATATTACAGAACGATTATTCTGGCCTTTTTTGGGCAAAAACTTAAAAGGAATTTGAAGCGAGCCCTTGAGGATTACAAGGACTTTTTCCAAAGAATTTCCGCACAAAAAACTACACGATCCAAATAATTTCTAACTCATTTCACCCCAACAATGACAGCTTCCGAACATTAAAGCGACGCCATTTTACCGGAAGTCGCCGGCTGGCGGAAACGGAAGTCAAGACGGTATCGCGTCAAACGGAAACTAACTTTAAACAAGTTGCCTTATCAAGAATATTGGAAATTGATTTTGCACTTGTCTAGTGTTCATTAAGTTTAAGTTTTGAGTAAACTGCAGATCACGTCTATAATGTAACAGATGGAAGTTGAGAGACTACGATGTAAGAAAACAAACTTTTTATCATCATCATTATATAAGCCGAAAGACGTCCACTGCTGAACATAGGCCTCCAAAGATTGCCACAATGACCGGTGCATTTTAAATGTAAACTTATAGGGATAAGTACTACGAACAAATAAAACATGGAAGCCGCACGCCATACTAAATTGCCTTTCAAAAACGGTCCTGAATTTTAGTTGACAAATGTCACTCCCTCTTCAATGCATCACGGCAGCGAATTTCAATGTCAACCAATAAAAGCTTAAACCGCCATTTAAAAATAGTTGTGATTGGTCCATCAAAGTTTTGATTGGCTTTATTCTAAAAACATTTGTCAAATATGTTGCGCCGAAATATGCGCGGTGTTAAGATAAGCGCTATGTCCTGCCCATCTTGGCACAATTGAACTATTGTTTCTGGGGGCATTTTTGATCTGGCGTTAGACGTCCATGTTATATATTATGGTCGCAGGATAAGTAATAAGGAGTGTTAGGAAACTTGGATTTTCCCAAAATAATTGTGTACTTTACATCGTAGCATCTCAAGAAGTTTATTTGATATAGTAGTCTTTGCAGTCATATTTATATAATTTAGCGATCTTTCTATAACATGACAGAAAAAATAGTAAATAAAAGAGGCTATTGAGCGTTGATGAAATCATCATTCTCACGAAATGCTTGGTTTGGCCTAAGTATCACTTGAAAAACAATAGTCATTCGCTCATGTTGACAAAATTGGTTTGACACCTGGGAACCATGATTCAATAGTCCCAGTTCGTTACGAGCGGCAATAATGAAATCGCCACGGCCGGCAATGTTGTCTTTTTGTATTAACGGGATGAAACTTCGAGGGAATATTGATTTTGCGCTATTGGATTGTTTTATTCTTTGCTGTAAAAGATACGGCGGGTTCAATTCAATAAGTTTGTTTACAGAGGACTCGGGTTTGTTTTTCGAAGGCAAATGATTGGCTACTGAATACGTAGGCCACACTGAAAGTTTCGGGAATCTAGGAAACTGTATTAATTATGCATCTATTGTTTAAATTATCACCTTTCTTAACTTTTTTTGATAATGTGTACACATTTTTAATACAATTGAATCAACTCTCAAAGCTCATAAACCTATTTTTCCTAGATCACTTTTTGTATGAAAATTTTCAGTTTTCGGAATTTTGTATGGAAGGTTTGTGTAGTTCATTAAGACTATAGATTTTTTAAGATAAAATATTTATATTGGATTTTTTTCTAGTGAGTCATATTGATACCTCAGGATGTCCGAATTTCCTAACATATTTTTTTTTATGAATTCTCTATGATTTACCACATTAGTGCGATTTAAAATTAAGGGTTGGCTGTTAAAGGACGTTGATCTCTATAATCATCCATAACAAAAAATCTAAAGCAATACAATTTGTGAAAACGATTACAAGCAGTCCTACAAGAACTGAGCTTTGTTACTGAATAAGAATCTAAGCCCATTTCTGCTTCATTGTTGAGTAAGGCCATATTGAAGGTAGTGTAAAAACGCCACAGAATAAAAATTTTGGGTGAAAATCGTAAAATCGCCCGACACACAATTTTCAAATGGCATGAAATCCTAAAATACAGGTGTTAACCGAATAAATTATACCTCAAAAAATACTAAAGAGTTATACTTTAAGAAAATAATTGTTTCTACATATATGCTGAGTGATGTCTAAGTGGGTCATTCCCGAAACTTTCAGTGTGAGCTACTTATTTTTTGATTTAAACTTTCACGATTATCACTCATATTTTAAAGACAAAGAGTCTTTCGTAAGTTTACGCGATTAAGACCCGTTTGTCTTTAAAATACGTATTTTTTTTTTAATGCCATCATTCTAAGACCACAAAAAGTTATAAATTTGGAAACTTTTTTTTAATTCCATGGTTATCGTCGCTTAACCCTTTGAGCCCCAGCGTCATCATATGATGACGGAAGTATACTCCATTTCAAATACCATGGCCTGATGCCACATAAAACTTTACAGTGGCATCGGGCCATGGTATTTGAAATGGAGTACACATAAGCACTTCAAATGCCTGGGATTCGATGGGTTAATCTAAGGACTAATAAAAAGATGTATGTGAAAAACAAGTATTAATTACTCATATATTTATTTGTACCACACGTATCGTTAAGTACCTACCTATCACTTTGATCTACGAGGTCTGTCCCAAAAGTCTGAAGACTTTCTGGTAGATTTAGGTTGGCAAAAGGAGTACCAACAACTTATCACGCAAAATAGGCGCAAATTTTGACGTCAAGATGCGGAAATCAAGCATATAATCTGTCATCACTAATGTAGAAGTATAGTTGAAATTAATTGTTAGTTTGGGACTATGTTGTTTTGTGTAAAATTGTCTCGATATACACAGAATACATATTAGTACAAGTACAGAAAACCATCTCCAAAAACCCGTTTAAAGAAATAATGACTCTTGCAATAATACTATTAAGTTCAAATTCCCACCGCGCAACGCTAAATTTTACGTAGAAGTGCGCTCTCTTTCCATCGCGTAACTCGTATCTTTTCTGAAAAATAAGGTTACTTCCTTTTAAAATATTATATAATAGTACGGTCAATTCGTACATTAAACTCGCAAAACATGTAGTAAAGCTGCATTTTTGGTATGTTATTTAGACACCATAGGGCAGTATAAAACCACATTTTGCAAGCAAATAAAAGTTGTGCTAGCTGCGTTATACGTGAAAAACTGTGAAATTTACTGTCTATTTTTAGTTTCTGATTTTTATAAAAAAAGCCTTACGTTTTTTGACAATATGTATCAGGTAACGTTTAAAGATGAATAGATTTATAACAAGATCAGATAACATGCATTACCGTAGGTCTTATAGTTTCAGAGATTCGAGACTTCAAATAGTACCCTGTTTTGTAAACTAGATAAAATGTTGAGTTTTGCTAACGTTTTTAGTTTAATATCGCCTTACCTAATTATGTTACGAAAAACATGAAATAATTACCTTATAGCGCAATTAATATTCTTTCATTTAAGGGTAAAATCAGGTCAGTAAACTTTGTAATTGAAACTAAAAACGCGAAATTCAAAAAGCAGGAGGTCCGCTATCTAAGTTTCTCATACAAATGGCAAGTCGTGTTGCAAAGCTGCAATTTTTGTATATTATATAGAATCTATGGGGATGTACGAAAATGCATATTACAAGAAAAAAAAACAAGGATTTAGGTATAGGACGTAAAAAACTGAAAAAAAATCGGCCTTTTTTTAGTTGTTGACGTTTAACTAAAAAACTATAACTTTTTGATACTAATTGCTATAAAACTATGAAAGAATATTAAATTTGAAAGGATTTGAGCTACCTTGCATTACCCTAAATTATATAGATTTAGAGATACGACATTTCAAAATGAGCCCTTCATTAAGTTAAGAAAATAAATGCATGTTTTGAAGCCTCGTATACCCCCAACTATAAGACTTACAGTAATTGTTATCGGCTCAATTTGTTCCAAATTTAATGTAGTTATTATCTACAATTACTTTTTTTTCTTAGCGCGAACGTTTTGCCAATATTTAGTGAATAGCTTTAACGTAACCTAAAATTTGTTTATGTTTTGATAAAAGGGCACTTTATGAAATGTCGTATCTCAAAATATGTATAACTTACGGTGATGCAACGTAGCTTAAATCCTTTCAAATTTAATGTTCTTTCTTAGTTTTATAGCAATCAGTATCAAAAAGATAATAGATTTTTAGTTAAACGTCAAAAACTAAAAAAAGTACGATTTTTTTTCCATTTTTTACGTCCTATGCCCAAATTATTTCTTTTGTTTTTCTTTTAATATGCATTTTCGTTTATATCTATAAGGCCTTTATAATATACCAAAATTGCAGCTTTGCAACTCGACTTGCGATTTGTATGAAAAACTTAGATAGCGGGTCTCCTGCCTTTGGAATTTCGGGTTTATACTTTCAACTACAAAGTTCACTGACCTAATTTTACCCTTAAATTAAAGAATATTAAGTGCGCTATAAGGTCATTATTGCATGTTTTTCGTAGCATAATTAGGTGAGGCGATATTAAGTCGAAAACGTTGGCAAAACACAAAATTTTATCTAGTTTACAAAAAAGGGTACTTTTTAAAGTCTCGAATCATTGAAACTGTAAGACCTACGATAATGCATGTTAGCTCAACGTGTTGGAAATTTATTATTCTTTAAACTTTTTTTTACATATGATATCAAAAAACGTAAGGTTTTTTAAATAAAAATCAGAAACTAAAAAATGACCGTAAATTTCGCAGTTTTTCACGTACTACCCAGCTAGCACAACTTTTTTTTGCTTGCAAAATATGGTTTTATACTGTCCTATGGTGTCTAAACAACATACCAAAAATGCAGCGATACTACTTGATTTGCGAGTTTAGGGTAAAATTATGTGCGATTTGACCGTACTATAATCTTAATATTTAATTTTTACCTTTTTATATTGTTTATACGATATACTTTTTTGAGTAAATTGTCTCGAGATACGATTTTAACATTACTTTTTTCCGCACTTTTCACTAAAATGCTTATACAGCCTTGTTTTGTTTAAATTAATTAATTTCTTCACTCCAGAATTTCTCAAAGAAAAAAAATTTCAAAAATTCATAACTACAAAAAATCGGCTAACATACATGGGGTATATTCTGAAAGCCCATGAAGTGAGTAATCTAAAAAAAATTTTTTGACGTCAAGGTTTGGACCCTGTACTTTCTATATTGATTTAAACTTTCACGATTATCACTCATATTTTCCTCTTTAGCTAGCGTATATTTTAGTTTAGCAAACACTTCAACATTCTCTTTGCTGTATCTAGTGACGCATTTCGCGTTTGATCCGTTGTATTTGACTTGGGCAAACCTTCGTCGACAGACAGACAGACATGTGTCAGCCCAAGGCGGCGTTTGCCTAGCCTCCGGTGAACTGATCAATGTAAACGAAGCATAACATTTAGGACCACGCACTGAAGATGTATGTAGAGCCGGAATTACACATGTAACTTGTATAGGTAGTTCCACGAGAGTTGAGGTCACATCACACACGTAAGCGAAATTTGAAATTGGCATGCTTTTTTCGTACTGACCGCAAATTTTGACCAAAAGTTTGTTCAAAGCATCTGCTTCAATATTTTAACGCAAGTCACATTAAGTCATTCATTCATTCACATTTTTTTTTGCAATTAGTACTTTATTTAGATGTGTGTGTTGTGATTCACCTCAACTCTGATGAAATGGACATAATTTATGGAAAAGGATCTAGTCTACAAAAATCTGTGAATCCAATTTAAATCTTATGTCAAAAGGAAAAGTCGTTTATTTCAGTGAAAAATTTTCAAGTGAGATCTTCTTCGCTAAGCTACGTCTAAATTACCTAATTGTGTCATTGTAGTAAAATAAAATTTCCCTAAATTAACCTAGCGGACAGTTAGGATATACCTGCAACTAGATAATCTCTAATTAATTATCTAAGTTTATTACAGCAGTACAACATGTCTTATTGAAATAATTGACCTAAATAAGCAAATCAAAGCAATTTTACCCGCAATAAAAAAATTTAGAATTGTAACTGACGTGATACTCTAACATAAATTTAAATATTTAGCAAAACAGGCTACTCACTTAATTTAAGTCGATAATTGCTCGACATGCTTCGATCCATTTAGAAGCGTTCAGTACACATGGGGCTTTGGTCGCGGGCACTCCATGATGAGGATCCTCTAAATGTATTGAGACAATGTCGAGCAATTATCGACTTAAATTACGTGAGTAACCTGTTTAGCTAAATATTGTTAAAATTATTCAAAAATCACGCAAGTAAAAAACTAGATCGTCGAATACCTAAAAGTCTAGGAATTTTAGAAGCTTTACGTGTAAATCATACCTAGAGATATACTAGATAATTCTGACACTGTCTAAATAGAAACATACATACATACATCATCAGCCTATGATAATCCACTGCTGGACGTAGGCCTCCTATGTGTATAGACGCATTAGGAGGTCCATAATCACCACGCTGGGCAAGCGGATTGGCGATCGCAGTAATGAGTCCACTATGATAACGCTGCTGCCCATCATCAATCTTTTATCAAATAATGGTCAGTGACACTTCAATCCCTTAGTCGACTCTTACGACAATCGAAGGAAGAGTTGGGGTGGTGACAAATGTATTCTTACTGCCGTCACCACATGGCCTAGAAACCCAAATAGAAACATAACACTAAGTAATTCATCTCCCTCCATTATGGTAACTGAATTCTTGATTAGGCTTCTAGATTAGTACCGTATGCTTCCATAATTTAATTCAATGCAGCCTCGATATAGCACTCAGAGTTGGGATTATGTCACTACACCACGTGAACGATTATGTAAAGAGTAGATTAGTACTGCTAACATGAATCTCCGGCCTTGCGAGTATGTACTAGCGAGTAGCGTGTGTGAATATTACTTTACATAGGTATATACATTGGTAGCCTATATTGTGTCCCACTGCTGAGCAAGTGCCTCCCCTGTTATTCGACTCTTGTCGCGTCTTAGAACATGCTCTTGCCAGAAACTATGAAATGAGTCCAGGGCGTCCCGCTGTCTCTTTTCAACTGACTTCAAAAAAGAAGGAGGTTCTCAATTCGATTGTATCTTTATTTTTTAGTCTTTTATGTTTGTTAAAAAGCATAGTTTGCAAAAGCCTAGGCGTACCTATGCCTAGTGAGGAAGTACTAGGTAAGTACTCAAACTAAGGTGGGGTCACCTAATGTGCTAGGACGTAGTTCCTACTACTGTTCAAATAAACCTTGGTCGCATACAGGGTCCTGATTCCGAGTCGTACTAATAATGAAAGCGCGATCTATCTCCACCCCGGGGCCATCTAGCGGCGGACGGCGGAACTACAGTACTGCAGTAGTGTGGTTAGTTTAATCGTCGCACTGTTTGCGCTTGCGTTGCGCGTACCTGCTGGCCTTCATGGCTTGTCGTTGCGTATCGCTAGTACGGTGGCGTTACAAACTTCATTCAGTTTACTCTATATAATGCCAGTTACATAGGGTAAGGTAAGGTCACTCTTACGCATAATTCGGAATAACTCCCGAATCTACACAAAACTTCTTCTATTTTATCTTCCATTTTCCTCTCTCCATACAAAGTTTATGCCACAGATACAAGTTTATGTCGATAACTCTGCAGTTGCATTTGCTCTGTCAGCAAGGCAAGTTGAGAACTCGAAGTTGGAATCTGCGAAGGCGTTAAACTGTTTTAAGACAATACTCTCGAAACTTGTATGTAATTAGAGAAGTTCGTAAATCGCTTAATGTTTTGTGGAGAGGGATTGAAATAGGGATAAAAATTTCGATATGAAAACATACTCCTGAAGAGTGTTAAAGTTAGGGAAAAACGGGGAGTGATAAATAGGTGTAGAGTAAATTATTTCTAACAAAAAATGCATCTGTAAAAGTGTGCGTTGCCTGAAGAAGTTTTCAGAGTCCGGTATAGATTTGAACGTGAAAATTGTCAATAATGAACAGAGATCGGACAAATTAATGTGCGTCATTGTTCGCAATAATATGGATATGACATCAAAGTTGATTGAATAATTAATTATATAATCATGAATTAAAACTATGAAAATGAATAAACTCACGTATATTAAATAACTTTAACTTCATTCCGACGTTTCGAATACTTTACAGGGTTCGTGGTCTGCGGGCGACTGACAATGGAGGAAATTTAATAGATCTACCTCCATTAAAATAAGAAAGATAAGTACAAAACTACCTACAAAGAAAAATACTATACCACTGACAAAACCCTGTAAATCGAACCCTGTAAAGTGTTCGAAACGTCGGAATGAAGTTAAAGTTAATTAATAAATGCGAGTTTATCCGTTTTTCATAGTTTTATTTCATGACATTGAGTAATCCTCGCGGTAACCGAAGAAAATATTATTTAATCATGTTCAGAAAATTAACTATTCGACACCGGTAACTATGAATACCTTTGTAAATAGTCACCATAAAGCTTCAAACTAAAATTTCCATAAATTATTCGTTCGATTATTGATTTCATCAATTTTTAGTCATGTCCATGTTATTGCGAACAATGACGCACATTTGTGTGCGTGTGGACTGAGGGACCACTTATATTTCAATGGTGGTTGGTATGATGGTGTTTGGTGAAAATTTAGTAGTAGTTGAGAATTATTTTGTAGAAAAATCCTGGAATTTGTAAAGAATTCACTAAAAAGTTATACAGCTAAACGTGTGGTCCCTCAGTTCACACGCTGAACCTTACAGTTCTGGGCAAGTGTTTAATATGTTGGCTTATTTTAATGTTATAGATTTAGTAAAAACATATTTAAACGCATTCGTAATGACCGAAACGTAATTTGGCAATGATTATTTACTAAAAAGTCTTCCGGACCACATATAATAACTAATAAATCGGTACATTCGTACAAAAAATAAATGCATTTTTCTTTGCAAACATTAGTAAAAATCGCAAGGAAGATTGTAAAAGTTAAAGGAAAGCACAACTATTAATCAATTTCGCAAAATTTATATTTGTTTGTGGTCCCTCAGTTCACACACTATGAGTTAATAAAATAATCAAAATCTCCTAAAATATAAACATTATTAAAAGGTTTGTCGTACTGAGGTTTAGTTAAAAAGCTTGACTACATAAATGTATATTTTAACGTGGATTGATGGCGTACAATATAAAATAAATAGCTTTTAAACATTTCCTTAGCAAAGCGTTTATTAGGGTGACCACACAATGAAAAGCGTTTACTTTCGTGACGTGCCTCATTTTTAAATTTGCTAACTAATATCAAATGGACCAAGGAAAAACTGCATACAGCCAACTACATTTTAGATTCTGTTAGCAAAATTACGAAATTAAAACAAACTAGGTTTATGGTATCAGGTTTGGTGCGGTAAAACATGTAGCTCGAATATACTTGTCCTGCGTATTATGTTTAAAAAATAAAAAGGCGGCTAATTAACTTGAATTGATGTGTTTGGTTTGTTAATGCTGTATTTGCAAATAAGCATTGTGTTGCAATGGATTTGTTATTTATACTCCTATTTTCCGGATTGTTGATTTGGTAATTACCTCCATTAAGCAGCATTCTATTTTAATAGTATGGACGTGTGGTGACGGCAGTAAGAATACATTTGTCACCACCCCAACTCCTCCTGCGGGTGTCGGAAAAGTCGACTAAGGGATTGAAGTGTCACTGATCATTATTTGATAAAAGAATGATGATGGGCAGCGGCGTCATCATAGTGGACACATTACTGCGATCGTCAATCCGCTTGCCCAGCGTGGCGATTATGGGCATTTACCTCCTATCCTAATGCGTCTATACGCATAGTTAATAGGAGAGGCCTACGGTGTACGTCCAGCAGTGGAACTTCTGAAATAGCTATTTACGATTCACAAACCTCATGAAAATTTCCTAAAATGCTCATTTTATAAATTACTTCCTACATGACAAATTGTCCTACATATATTACTAGCTTTTACCCGCGACTTCCTCTGCGTTAAATCTTTCTAAACAATATTTACATGCCTATGACCTTATTAAATTTCATCAAACTTCGTTTAGCGGTTTAAGCGTGAAGAGGTAACAGAAGGATCGCGCACTAATATTTCAAGTTCGGGTTCGCAAGTGTGTTAATTTTCCTTAAATCGCGGATTCGACGGGATTAAAGCCTTCTAGGGAGTAATGAAAATACACCTATTTTTATGTACATATTTATTCGAAATGAAAAGGTGCCTTTCGCCCCTTTCTCCCTACTACCCGTAATGTGTAAGCAATACTTTTCAATTGTAATAAAATCGCTCTAGTTATTTCAGAAAAAATGTTAAGCAAATGATGGTAAACCTGACAAACCATACTATTAGAATATAATGATGCTTAATGGAGGTACTTACCAGATCAACAACCCGGAAAATAGGAATATAAATAACAAATCCATTGCAACACAATGCTAATTTGCAAATACAGCAATAACAAACCAAACGCATCAATGCAAGTTAATTTGCCGCCTTTTTATTTTTTAAACATAATACGCAGGACAAGTATATTCGAGCTACATATATTATTTTACCGCACCAAACCTGATACCATAAACTTAGTTTGTTTTTAATTTCGTAATTTTGCTTACAGAATCTAAAATGTAGTTGGCTGTATGCAGTTTTTCCTTGGTCCATTTGATATTAGTAAGCAAATTTAAAAATGAGGCACGTCACGTAAGTAAACGCTTTTCATTGTGTGGTCACCCTAATGAACGCTTTGCTAAGGAAATGTTAAAAAGCTGTTTATTTTATATTGTACGCCATCAATCCACGTTAAAATATACATTTATGTAGTCAAGCTTTTTAACTAAACCTCAGTACGACAAACCTTTTAATAATGTTTATATTTTAGGAGATTTTGATTATTTTATTAACTCATAGTGTGTGAACTGAGGGACCACAAACAAATATAAATTTTGCGAAATTGATTAATAGTTGTGCTTTCCTTTAACTTTTACAATCTTCCTTGCGATTTTTACTAATGTTTGCAAAGAAAAATGCATTTATTTTTTGTACGAATGTACCGATTTATTAGTTATTATATGTGGTCCCTCAGGGACCAAAAAAGCAAGACTTTTTAGTAAATAATCATTGCCAAATTACGTTTCGGTCATTACGAATGCGTTTAAATATGTTTTTACTAAATCTATAACATTAAAATAAGCCAACATATTAAACACTTGCCCAGAACTGTAAGGTTCCGTGTGTGAACTGAGGGACCACACGTTTAGCTGTATAACTTTTTAGTGAAATCTTTACAAATTCCAGGATTTTTCTACAAAATAATTCTCAACTACTACTAAATTTTCACCAAACACCATCATACCAACCACCATTGAAATATAAGTGGTCCCTCAGTCCACACGCACACCGCACATTTGTCCAATTTCTGATAATGAAATAACGCATTTATATATGCATATTATGCATTGCAATTAAGTTAACATTGTTGTAGT
>JALPQI010019832.1:0-32750 GCA_025490895.1 Thaumatotibia leucotreta | reverse complement strand
TGTTATATACGAGAAACATAGGTACGATGAATACGTAGATACTTTTAATATTAAATTTTGGTAAGTAATGCAGTTTGCTACATAAAAGGTCATTGTGAGGTTTTATTTTTTAAGTCTAGACAAAACCATACTTATTTGTTTGTTCGTTAAAAATATCTACAATTTTGCATGGCGACATATGATTCAAAGCGAATGAATTTCAAATGTTTGTTTGACAGCTCGCGGACAGTATATGTATAAGCAGCGTGGGTACACGCACGGTGTTTTCACTTAGTTGAAGTAGTGAATTTGATGTACTCATGACGTCATCGGATATGCTTCCGGAAATTAACGTTAGAGGGCGTTGATATCAATTTCAAGATCTTGTGTTATCTGTACAGCCACTATTTTCTTTTCCGTTACGCGCAGTTAACAAAACGAAAGAAATGACAAAGTATTCGTTTTTTTTCATTACTTGGCTCTCAAAATATTTTTGTTTCATACATAGAGAAATGTAATATTAATTTAGCTATACTTGTATTTTTACTTTTGTCCAATTTGAATTCTTTAGCTACAAATATTTTAGATGCATTTAAAAAATATATTCAATGAACGGAATGTTTTTGCAAGGTCGGCCATAATTAAATTTTCGCTTTGGTTGTCTTCGATGCTTGAACTGGGTCGCGTTTTATAAAGTTACAATTTACAATTTCGCTGTTTGCCTCTCTAACGCACGTACGTATTGGCTAGAAAGAGAGGCAAACAGCGAAATTGTAAATTGTAACTTTATAAAACGCGACCCTGGAAGTGCATCGAAACGATATTATTTTAGTGATTTCATACAACGACTGTGCTTGTTCTGGACTCCTATAATTGTGCTTTTCCATGTATGTACTGTACATGGATTGGATTTTTGTAAAAATGGTGCGATGCGGTTAAATGTGTTGTTTGCCTAATTGTGGTAAAATGCGTGAGCATTTTAATGTTACTCAAAACGCATATATATGCAAATTGGAAGCCATTCGCAAAAACCGTTTCAAGATGGAAATGTCCCACGAGCTCCGTTCGCCGACATTAGAAAACTGTGCAATGCGGCTACTGTTTTTTTAATTCAACTTCAATCAAACTGATAGCAAATAATATATGATACAGATGCTTAATAAGTTAGTACCTAAAAACTTTATGGATAAGGCTAGTGTAAAAATAAAACTTGAAAGTGACATATTTTTTTTGTTTTATTGTTTCTCGATCCTAGTTCGGGCGAACAGAACTAGGTCACATAATGTGTGAACTTCTTCAGCTGATTCCAAATGAGAAATGCGCGGCAAGTTCACACTTGATGTGATCTGGTTTTGTTTGCCCATTATTTCAAAGGTTACCAATCTACAAAGCTATATATATACCTATACATATATATGTGTATATATATGAGAAAAGTTGCCGTGAATCATCAATAGATGGCGCTGCAAGCAAAAACCTTGACTGATAACTCTATACACTACTATTCAATATACTCTATGGGTACACGGGCCGCCTCACTGGTAAATTCACCTTTCTAATTCGTGTAGTTTATTTGCAATTAAGTATTTAATTATGTCATACTAATATGCTGTTCAATGAAACAGACTTCAAACAGAATGTAATAAGGTAAGATTCTACTTAGGTTTAGGAAAGGTTAGAACTGCGACCCCACACAGAAGCGAACGGCTATCAAAGTAGGTTTTGAGTTAGATTAGAAATGCGACTCCACACAGAAACGAACGACTATCAAAGGAGGTTTAGGTTAGGTTTGAATAGTAATCCCACATAGCAATGAACGGCTTTGAAAGTAGGTTTATGTTAGGTTTGAACTCCAACCCCACACAGAAACTAACGGCTATTAAAGTAGGTTAAGGTTAGGTTAGAACTGCGACCCCACACATAAGCAAACGGCTATCAAAGTAGTTTAAGGTTAGGTTAAAACTGCGACCATTGCGATTCCACGCAAAAATGTACGGTTATTCAAATAGGTTTAGGTTAGGTTAGAACTGTGACCCCACAGATAAGCAAACAGCTATCAAAGTAGGTTCAGGTTAGGTTAGAACTGCGACCCCACACATAAGCAAACGGCTATCAAAGTAGGTTTAGGTTAAGTAAGAACTGCGACCAGTGTGACCCCGCACAGAAACGAACGGCTATTAAAATAGGTTTATGTTAGGGTAAAACTGTGACCCCACACATAAGCGAACAGCTATCAAAGAAGGTTTAGGTTAGGTTAGAACTGCAACCCCACACAAAAGAAAACGGCTATCAAAGTAGGTTTAGTTTAGGTTAGAACAGCGACCCCACACATAAGCGAACAGCTATCAAAGTAGGTTTAGGTTAGGTTAGAACTGCGACCCCACACAAAAGCAAACGGCTGTCAAAGTAGGTTTAGCTTAGGTTAGAACTGCGACCCCACACATAAGCGAACAGCTATCAAAGTAGGTTTAGGTTAGGTTAGAACTGCGACCCCACACATAAGCAAACGGCTATCAAAGCAGGTTTAGTTTAGGTTAGAACTGCGACCAATGCGACCCCACATAGAAACGAAAGGCTATTAAAATATGTTTAAGTTAGGTTATAACTGTGACCCCACACATAAGCAAACAGCTATCAAAGTAGGTTCAGGGTTAGTTTAGAACACACTGAAAAAAAAGTCTCGTACTGGTAACCAGAATCTGGTTACCTGTACCGAAATGTCTTGTTGTATATGTGACGACAGGACACTTTGTAAAGATAACTATACTATTCTGGTTATAATCACATTGTTAGTTTTATTAGGCAGATAGTAATGACTACAATGCCGAAATGCTCACTGTACAAATTATTATTAAAGATAAATATATTAAATGTTTACAGTTACAATATAATATTGTATTGTATACCCATCCGACCTAGCAGTAGGTACAAGGGATTATGTACACCTAACTGGCTGGTTTGTATGTACCTATATACCGTAAAAAGGGTTAAATAGGAATGACGGGGTAAATAGGAATGTAGAGTAAACCAGTCTGTTAGCCCAGGACAAACAGTCCAGTTTAGGATAACACATATATTATGAAAAAAACTGTTGTTCTAAATTGGACTGTTTGTCCTGGGCTAACAGACCAGTTTACTCTACGTTCCTATTTACCCCGCCATTCCTATTTACCCCGTTTTACGATTCTCGTCTGTAGCTTTTTAGCAACGCAGATATTTTATATAACATATCTACGCATACGCACTCAAAGGCAAGGTAAGGGCTTCATTTAATGACAAACTTTTATACTTAGATCAGAAATCAACTTTATCAACATTTCACTTGTTTGCGAAAACTTCTATGTACTCCTCTAAATTCCACGCCTTCAGGAGATTCCTCACTTCTTCATTCATTTTTGTTGATTATCCTTTACCACTTTGCAATTAAAAATACTAACTTTCCGACCGAGAAAACGCAGCGTGAATGCAGCGCTATGATACAACCAAAGTAGTCCGGATTATTCCCCCTCCGCCTCCCCCACCGCCCCGCACAGACTAGTCAACAAATTGATACGTTCTGATACTAATGCATATAGTAAAAATTACAGAACGTTTTGTACCGTTTACACTGGTATTGTTATTACTACATAACATTTTTTTGCAATACGTAATATTGCATTGTATATTGTAAATAAAACAAACATTTAGTATTAATTACGATTGCATCCTTATTTCTACAACACAGTTGTTAATAAGTACCTAACTGCATTTTACTAGAATCAAACAGTATTGTTTATAATAGCATATTATACACGGTACAATATTTTTGATTGTCACTACCATATTTTAGTTGGAGTAACTAGATTTTATTTTACTACACGTTCTGGTAGTATTGTAGAATATTATTTTTTTCGGTGCAGCGGAATAAATATTAGGTACTAAATTTAAACCAAACTAAAATAAGAACCCGTAAAGGAAAATCTCAAGCACAATTCAAAATTCCTTGATTTAAATTTACTGAAAACTATTCTTCGACAGAATGACTTGTCGATGAAATGAAAATACTTGAACCGTTGTCTTTGAAACAACATTCGATTAAATGATTGTCGACAAGTCAAGGCGAAACCCAAAAAAAATATCACAAATATTAAACTTATTTCGGCCACTTTTGAATCTCCTGAGAAAAAAAAAACAAAATAGGATTCATTATTTGCAGGAAACCGTGTAACATACAATCGAAATGGTAACCTGCTCCTTTTTTGAAGTCGGTTGAAAACATTTTTTTTTCATAGAAGTCCAAAATCTACGCGTGCGAAGCCGCGGGCAAAAGCTAGTATACACATACATAAGTACATAACTAACATCATATTGCCAACGGTATCCGTTACCTAAATTCTCAGTACCGAATAACCTTGTTGTGAGTATTAAATAACCCTTGAGAAACAGTTGGTAAAGCAACCAACCTAAAATTGGTGTAGTATTAGCCACAACAAGATAAAGTTGGAAGAATACTACGAAAACAAATTCTTTAATGGTTTATCTGCCTTAAAGAATACATGACAAGTAAAAAATTAAGTAAACAATTTTTTATGAAGTACTTTTTTTCAACATTTTCGCGAAGTGTTTTTCATTCATTTTTCTGATGTCAATCAATGGGAATGTATGGATGAAAACACATAATGTAAAATTTTCAATCAAACGCACTTTTAATTAAGTTATGATGTTTCTTAAAAATCATCTCTGAAACTAAACAGAATCCTAAAAAGTTCATATTTTTACAATATGTGATGTGATCTAGGCAAAGGGGCCACAATGTCGATGGCGCTTGACTATTTGTATGCGCACATTTTACGAACACAGTATTACATATTGCACAGTTTTACAAACATAACGCCATAAGAACCATCGACAATGTGCGATCCCTTTACCCAGATAACATCACACATCTGCCTCCGTAGCCTAGTTGGTAGTGACCCTGCCTACGAAGCTGGAGGTTCCGGGTTCGAATCCCGTCGAGGGCATTATTTGTGTATTTATTTATCACAAACATTTGTTCCTTGGTCATGGCTGTCTATGTATTTAAGTATCTATATGTATCTATCTATTATACATATCGTCGCCTGGTACCCACATCACAAGCCTTAATTGAGCTTACAGTGGAACTAGGTCGATTTGTGTAAAGATGTTCAAAAATATTTATTTTATATAGTCTCAAAATAACAGGACATATAGTCTCATATTCATTTCCCACTCTGTTTGTTGCGAGTTTTGCTGATACATGTATACTGTGGGCCCAGAACTAATTCGCTGTTTGAACACCTTGTATGACATGAGGCAGCTAGAATAACATGACCCCCAGATTTATAAAAAACATGCCTCGAAGTAGCCCACACATAAACTGGTTGTCTCGTTTTAACAGCCAGTTAGGAGTATGGTTAGAGCGAGTGGAAACAAGGCTTTGCACTCATGGAAGGATGATTAATACGTTTCAAGCTGTCATTTTTAGCGTAGCGGAGTATATTGTGCGGTTTGTAAATGTGATAGACTCGATAAACATGTCTTAACTTGAGGACTCATGAGTTATGATCTAAGAGACTGCATGTTGATGTAAAGCGTGCTCCAAGCCTTGACGTCAAAAGATTTTTTTTTTGCTATGACATTTGCGATTTTTTTTGGAAAATAAACCTGTGTGAGCACGAGTTGGCAAGTAACGGGTATGTTAGAGTTTACTCGATACGTAAAGTAGCGTCACGTTCGCTCGAAAACATCATAGAGTACTTAACGTAGTTAAAGTTTCTTACAATTTGATATAAAGCGTCACTCTGTTATAGTTCCTGAGATGCCAATTAGGTTCCAATTAGTTGACCCTACGTGGACCTAGGTACGTGAAAAATTGTGGAATTGCGAAAAGAAGCGACTATTTGTTTTATTTTACCAGAGCAGTATTTCCTATTGGTTTACACGAATACACGTAAAATAAACAACGAAATTGTGAGGGTTCCTAGTTTACTACGGAAACCTTAAAAAACAATGAGAGGTGTAGCGAGGTAAAAAAAAAACATAGATTTAAAATACAATTATCTGAACAAAACCATACCAAGTTTATAAAATCCATATAAAGTTCCTGACCGAATAAGTTATTCGAGAATTTAGTGAAATGAAAAGCCATAGTTACTCCACACTGCCATTATTTCAGTACGTGATCAAAATCCTGTGAATATGAACTCCATGAGATATATTTAGTATTCAGAGCGAGCGGGAATAATATAAGTAGATGTAATAAAACACTTGGAAGGCGCTTTTAGGGATTACGTTATATGTATACATGTGTTTACTTTATGGCTTATCACATCGATACATAGGTAAACCTATTATTTCTACCCGGAAAACTATACCGGGTGTCCCAAGAGTATGAAGGGAAAGTACGTTAAATATCGTAGATAGGATGTTCCGCTGAAAGACTTTATTTTATTTTGAAAACTAAATAATACTGCATTCAAAAAACAATCCTTATTATATAATTCAAAGAATTTACATATGGTATAGAAATAGAGATATTATTTATGACGGGTATCAATTTTGGTTACTTTATGATACATAATCGACCCCGTCAAAGAAAGTGAATTTAGTGTGTGAGCTGAACTGAATGGAACCGCAGCTGTACAATTTGTACAAATACAATTTTTTCATGTAAAAGGGCTCTAAACACTTCATCCAATCTGATTCAGTTGATGTACCGTTCGTTATCCACTCAGCTCGAAATCAAAAAGCCACGAAATCCCCCTCCATCGACGCCCATCGTTAATCAACCGAACAAACTTCCACCGCGGGACACACCACAAAACAAATGACGCCGTAAAAACGAAATGTTTTAAACAAATATCGTCCCAGCCTGGGATTTTCAGCCAGACTCTGTTATCTTGTGAATCATATTATTCAGTGCAAGTTTAAGCCAGATTTATATACACATTATTTATCACCCAAGGGCCCTATCGGCCACCTGCTCCTGTTTCTAGCAATTTTCTTTAAGCTGAATTCATTTCAGGAAAGCCAGTGAATGGAAATTTCCTAATTAAATAACGAAACGTCTTTTGGAACGCTTGAAAGGTCATTCATATTAATTATATGGAATTTATTTGGGGGATTGTTTGGGAAAATTGCGGAACAATATAAGCTCATTTACATAAGAAAACGCTCGACGACACCAATTAAGGTCTATATGCCTCGCAAGTCTTCCAGAACCGTATACATCCTTATACAGGGTGCTCGTGAGCATTCCGAAAGATTTTAACTATGCATTCTAGACATCAAAATAAACAAAAAATACTGTGAGACCTAATGTCAATTGAACCAAAAAAAATTTTACTTACTTTTTTTAGTCTTTTTGAATACTTTTTAACATTTCCAGTACTTTTTATCATAACAACAATTTGTTTATAGTACATTACTATAGAGGACGGGAAACGAAGGGTTACAGGCCAAGTAGATATATCTGGCCGAAGGAACTGAGGCCAGATAGGAATACGCGGCCTGTAACCCTGTTTCTCGCCGAGATTTGTATAGTGCTTTTCTCAAACTTGCCATGAAATAAAACTAACTGATTTCACCGAACCATACTATTTGATTTGTAAATAAACCAGTACAGTATCGTACAACATTAAAAAAAAACATTCGCGCCTAACTTTTTTTTAAATCTGTTTGAGGTATCCTTTTACCTAGTGGTACAGACATTAGTCTTTAGGTTATTTTTTTTCTGTGGCTGAATGTATCACAATTGAATTGTTGAATTCACATAGTATCACAATTTGACGTTTCAAAACAAAAGACAGTTTGTTTGCAGTCCTAGGTGTGAAATAAATACATGAAATCTCTTTACATATCATCTTAGCATATGTCACCGGATACATAGTATTTCCGGGTTTAATTTAAAGTAAGTAACATCAACATTCCGTAGCAAGTTTGAGAAAAAATATTTATTTCAATTGTTTATTTAGGTACAAGTTATTTCGTCAAGTCTATTCGTATTTTTTGATTGTCAGGCAAAAGGTGAGGAAATATTAGAACACATTGTGGTAGCATTGTAATCAAAAAGAAGTTAAATGATGAGTTACGTCGAAAAACTTATTGCGAAAAAAGGTTGATTATCTGTGAAACCAAGCCGAATCCAGGAAATTTTATATAACATTAAAGACTCTAAATGTGGTCAGGAATCCAGCATTTAAATCTTTCGAGTTCCTCGCGGGCACCCTGTATAAGCGGCACCTACTGCCATGGCGGCTCTCTCGAACATATATGGCGCGCCATATATGTTCGAGAGAGCTTTGGAACAATTACGTCAATGCGATCATTATTTCCACATTTATAAATTGTTCGACGTAAACTGTCGCTGCTATACTTGCTCTATATCATTTATAAGTATGGAGCGGTAATATCTGTAAACTTTTTGTTCAGCTTTAATGAAATTTATCTTTGCATTGTTATGCTACTTGTTGTAATTAGACTTTTTTACACAATAATCAATAAAGTAAAAAAAAAACTTCAACCGATTTCTTCAAGATACCTTCATCGGACCCCGACTTAGTTACAGTGATTTTGAGTTATTCGTCCATTTGTCGCGTACAATCGTACATGTTAATTCAAAATTAAGACATGTTATATTACAGTTTTTCTCATGGATGCCATTGTCTGAACTGGACCAAATTAAAATGGGACCAATCGGTAAGCTTCAATAAAAAGAATCATCAAAATCGGTTCACGGTTCACCAAGTCGAAAGTTCTGAAGTAATAAACATAAAAAACATACAGTCGAATTGAGACCTTCCTTCTTTTTTTGACGTCATTCGTTACTCTGCTTGATTTAGCTTCCACTAGCAACGAAACTCTCAAGAGGACTGGTGTTCATTGAAAAAACAGTTTTTCATAACCGATTTACGTTCCGTTTCGCAAAAAGCTCGACCCTCTACAAATGGTGAATACTTACCTTAACATCTTTTCAACTCGTACTTATCGCTTGCAATTGTTGCGCGTTGTACAGATAATTTATGCGAATGGTTCTCCTGTTGGCCGGAAAACGTAAAAGCTTTTAGCGTCATCTCTGTGCGCCCCAAGTAATTTCTTTTGCTGTTTAAATGCCATTAAAATGTACTAAAAGCGGTCGATTGTTACGATAAAAGTATTCTAAAACGCATCGTTTAAATTACAACTTTTAAATGTATTGGTTCATTTTTGATATATAAGCGTTTGTCTAGGTTTTGTTAGTAGCTGAAAATACATACAAGTTTATCTTATATTTTTGTGTGATCTATTAAACTTATTAAAATAAACAATGATAGTAGTCAAAACTATCCAAGTAATCGTTAAAGTGATATTACTGTCAGGTGAAATGTGTCATCGCGTTTGAACTTTGTTTTGTACACGCTTTGGTTGGTTTGGGGCCAGATTGTCCTTGAATATTTAATACATTCGGCGCCAGTGACACAAGGTCTGTGTTCAAAAAAATCTTACGCCAATGACATACGTGACCAAAATAACCTATCGGACTCGTTAAATCAAGTAGTTATTCCTATACCAGAGGCCCGTTTCTCAAAAGCTTGTAACTTGTAATACAAGAAGTGGAAGTCTCTCTTTAACATCATTAATAAGATAACGGGCATGTTTATCAAAAGCTTGTAACTTGTAATACAAGCGGAAGTCCTTATCTAATTAATGCCGATAAAGAGAGACTTCCACTTGTATTACAAGTTACAAGCTTTAGATAAACAGGCCGAAGGCCAGCTACTGCGAACACCGAAGTTTCCGCAAATTTCCGGTATTTTTCCAACGAAGGCGTCATCAAGAATGACCGAAGCCCCCGAAATTCACAAAATACGCACGTTTTAGACACGAACACGACTGTTGTGTCGCCGGCATAGGAGTTATCTTTTCGGCCATACTGGAGGCGAACGTGTTAATATTTGATTTCCCCCGTTGTAGTAATCAGGTGATAACAGGTAATAATGAAACAAATACTCTCAAAAAGCATCATAATAATGTCTCATGGCGCCGTGACGGAGAACAAGAACGTGACATTTGGTATAAAGGTAATTGCGGGGATGAAGATCAATATAACTTCTCAGATAATTTCTAGCTTATTCCATCTTAATCTGCGAATCACCGGGGTAAAGAATTACTAGCCAAGAAAGTTTCACCTACTTTTACCTAAACCTTTAGTGCCTTGTAATATAAAGCCCAACTTATGAGGTTCTACATAAAAAGTGCTTCATCTGTTAAATCATTAAATCTTAGTATTTTACGACTAAATTATGGCGATTAAATCCGCCGATACAGCTTGGCAAAAAAGAGTAGAAATTAAAAAGTAGCAACATCGTAGTGTCCTCCCTTTCAAATCAATATGCGTGAGAAAACGGGACGACACTACAATGTTGCCACTTTTTAATTTCTACTCTTTTTTGCCAGACTGTAGATCTTGCGTGTGTAGCCAAGATAGCCCTGACAGTGTAGCTAACCCTCAATCATGAATTCATGAACGAAAGGAACTGTTTTCGTCGATCTAATAAGACAGAGCGACACAGAGAGAAAACTACGATACGCAACTGAGCGCTAGCGATTGGCAACTTGACTACGCAGTCAGCAGTCCTAACCAGCATGCCGTTCTGCAATCGTATACGATAAGCGATAAGTCATAAATGTATGAGAATGACAGATGATACGAAAAGTCGCATGACCGTTTCCATACATTATTATGGTCACGTGACTTATCGCTTATCGTATACGTTTGCAGAATGGCATCTTGGCTAGACCTGCTGATCTTACAGAAGTGTAAATATTCCTTCTTAAGATATTCAATGCTTGGGGCTTGTCCATTAATCACGTCATACGATTTTGACTATTTTAGACCCCCCCATCCCCCATGGTGATACTTAGTGATATTTTCAGCCCACCCCAGCCAATATGACGTGTAATTTTTTGCCAACTTAAGTAATCCTTTTAATAAAACTTCAATTTACGGTTTTTAACCGACTTCAAAAAGGAGGAGGTTTACAATTCGTCGAAATCTTTTTTTTTTTTTATGTATGTTCCCCGATTACTTGGCTTGGCACCGACTTCTAAGAAATCTGTAGGATACCTAGCCATAATATTTTATTTCAATGAATAGGGTAAAAGGTTTAAAGGTTTGGGTAGGAAATCCTAAGAAGTAGGAACTAAAATTATTTTTTACTTTTTAGTTCGGCTGAATTTTTGAAGGCGGTTTTATTTTTATTTTAAAATATTTTATTATTAAGCACACGTGATGGGAAAAAACTTTTTTGCCAACTACGAGGTAAATGACCGTAAAATTTTCAAAATCAGTTTAGGATTTGACATCCTGGTTATGTTTAAAAAGTGTTTTGAAAAAAGTATACATTATATTTTTTTTACTAGCTATGATGCTATTCAGCAGAGAGTAACAAAAAATTACACGTGATTTGTCCGATGACCCCCCCCTCCCCTATGGTGATAATTGGTGATTTTTTCTTGACCCCCCCCCCCCCCCTCTTCCTATACAATATGACGTGATTAATGGACAAGCCCTTGAAGGAAAAATAAAAATCACGGAAAAGGAAAAATCATGAGTCATACTAAATAATTACAGTAAGCAGAAACTAGGCGCCCTAAAATATAATACACGTCAAATAAGGCTCTAAAGTGCTCTAAAAACTTAATAAACAAACACCTCAAATTCCTCCCGGCTTGAGCGGCTCTTTCACTTAGCAACGACTTGGCAACTATTAATCTTGTGGATGTTCCGAAACAATTTATAACGCCGACAAAGGCTTTGCCGTGGTCTTGCCGAATTGTACTTGAGATTAAGCGGGGACAAATAATGTCAGTTAAATGCTGGACAAATGTTCCGAGCGGCCGTTTGGCTGCCATGACAGTGGGTCTTCGTTTTCTGATGGTTCAGGGTAAAGACACATATCGTCGGGGATAGTGCAATACCTGCGACCATATAGAACATGGACGGCTAACGTCAGCTCAAAAATGCCCCCAAAAACAATTGTTCAATTGTGCAAAGATGGGCAGGACATAGCGCTTTTTTTAACACCGCGCATATTTCGGCGCAACATCTTTGACAAATGTTTATAGAATATGGCCAATCAAAGCTTTGATAGACTAACTAATCACAACTATTTTTAAATGTCGGTTTCAGTTTTTATAGGTTGATATTGAAATTCATTACCGTGATGCATTGAAGAGGGGGTGACATTTGTCGACTAAAATTCGGGACCGTTTTTGAAAGACAATTTAATATGGCGTGCGGCTTCCATGTTTTATTTGTTCGTAGTGCAATACCGAACAATACCTAACTAACAAATTCATTTAGAGTCAATTTGAGTGTCAATTGTTTGATATTTCAACTCTATCTGCTTTGGTAGTTACGCGTTATTGCACTATCCGCGACGATATCCTATTTTACCTTTTTTAACGCCAAGAACCACTAAAGTGGCCAGTGTCCTGCCTACCACGCTAGCAGCCACTAAAGTGGTCATCGAGTATGCTGTCAAAATAACTGTCTTGCTGACAGATAAGGTTTTCGTTGGCGACTGTCTACTGGCGTGTATGTCACAATTTGATGAGAGAGGGAAAGCGTTGAAAAGGTTAACGAAGAACAGTAAAAAAACTTGTTGGCTTAAAACAGTGGTTCGAAATGAATGTAGCCGTATGAATAATTCCATGATAACAATAAAATTCACAAGATAACAAGCAGATTTACAAAACAAATTGTATCTAAAGTACATTCATCCTTAGTTTCTTATCTAGTAAACAACTTTCTAACCTAAAAGTACACGTTTCCTGTTGTAAACTGTCATATTTGCCTATAACAAAATACCTGAGTCCGTATTTGTGCAGTCCGTCCGTAGTGATTAGTAAATGGGTTAAAATTTTTTTCATTGTCTTATTTTGTGTCCCTAAAAAACGTGACCCAGTTGTGATTTTTGTATGAGGTGATATTATGTCTGATGTGTGGGTTAAAATCTAGTGTGAAATAGAAATACAAGTGGACCGGGTTTTTTTTATATGCTGAGTCGAGAGTGTTGAGACGGCAACTAAAAGTGGTATGAAACAAGACAACGAAAAGAATTTTGACGCAAATTGCTTAATTTTTAATCAAGGAAACAGCAGTTTACCTACAACAGAAATCGTGTAGGTACTTTTAGGTTAGAAAGTTGTTTACTATTACTAGATAGGACAACTAAGGATGAATGGACCGTACAAACTTTACTAATAACTAACCTCCTTATTCGTAAACGTCTCGTAACTTAGCAAGCTGATAAGTATTATTTGTCCCTTTCGGTCTCAAAGATATATTGATAAGATCGAAAGGGACAATCAATACTAAACGGCTTGCTAAGTTAGCAGACGTTTATGAATAAGGGGTAAGCTCTCAGCAAATGCGCGAACTCTCAAAAGTGCCAAGTCAAAGCTAACCTAACCCCACGAAAAACTCTTCTTTAGATCAATATAAGCCCTAATAGGGTCATAATAGCCTATTGTTCCGAAAATTATTCGCGCATAAAATACCCTTTTCCAAAGTACATAGCCAGAACTAACCGAAATGACTACGCAACGTTTCAAACACATGCCCACTAAGCCAATCTACTTATACCGTTCAAAAACCGTTACAGACCGTTTCCGCAAGTCACGTGTTAGTAATTAAAGTTTCCCAAGCGAGGCTGCGTTCTGAAACCGCTTTCCGAACAGGATCAAAACTGCTGGATAATAGTGGTTTAGTTTATCATACAGTGTAGTGAATAATGGTTGGCGTTAATGAATAATTAAGTATCTGAGAGATTTCCTCTTTGGGATTTCGCTCTAAATATGTTTAAGGTGGATTTAGACCAAACGAGCATTTGGTCATTCTATCCCCTTACTAAATCAACGAATTTCGACGAATTACGTTTTGTGTAAGGAACGAATTTCGTAGAGTGGGGGATTGAATGACCGAATGCTCGTTTGGTCTAAATGCACCTTAAGTAAAACCACCCAACTGGGTCGATTAAAAAAAAAACATAGTCCTTAATCAAAACAAAAATCACGATCGTGTCAATTGTGTTACGGAAGTTAGTCCGGTTAGTCGTACTAATTATAGTGTGTATACACCGTGAAATTTTAGTGGTTGTTTTCCCGCGGCAGGGCGATTTTGTTGCTCATAATGAACAACTCTTACTATGGGGCCAACCGTCGGAAATAGAAAAATCAGCTGTTCCATACATTTCTGGGAATGATCTGTCGACTATTACAAGTAGTATGGAACAGCTGATTTTTTTTCGATTTCCGACGGTTGGCCCCATAGTAAAAGTTATTCATTATGAGCAACAAAATTTCACGGTGTATATACTGGCCAACAACCTATGGCAGTAGAAAAAGGCGTCATATTTAAAATATGTACGCGAGTATTGTTGATTGCTTATAGCAATTTGGTTTGTTTAAAGCCTTAACTATTTGTTTACAATCGACCCTCCCTCATATTACGTACTTAATTATGCTTTGATGTATCCGTTCAAATATTTTTATGAGTGTTGTATATCCTGCCTAAAATCACTTAAAAAGTACCGAAAGTAATCGGTACATATCTTCAATATCAAAGCAATCCAGCTAAATTCATAAACCGACCAAAATAAAGTTAAAACAAAGTCCATCCAAAGGGTTACAATATTCTAGTCAACCCTCTATTAAAAAGCCCGAAAACGAAATCGCTAAAAGAAAAATCGGATTAAATTATAACAGAAAAGCGGAGTCGTGGTGTTTTTGTCAGGGCTTTCAAAGTTAATCAAATGGACAATCTTCCAGCTCATGGCCTCTCAATTAGTACCACTTTGTATCCCATTACAGGGGAATTTAAAACAGCAACGGAAATAAGCTCTTTAGCCAATAATGTAGTCGACAGTTTCTTTTTAAACGAATTGCTGGAGAAACATGAAAAATGCGAAAACTTTTATGAATCTGTTTCTAGTTGAACGGGTTTGTATACCGTTATGAGCTAAAAAAGTAAAGTTAATGTAATTTTTTGTGTAATCTGTAGACGGATACTGTATAGAGTAGATAATAGTTGAAAGGGATTTGTATACCGTTATGAGCTAAAAAAAAGTTAAGTTAAGATATTTTTTTGTGTAATCACTAATGTGTAGACAGATACTGTATAGAGCAGATAATACGTGGGCCACACTGAAATTGTCGGGAATCTAGGAAACTGTATTAATTATGCCTCTATTGTTTAAATTATCACCTTTCTTAACTCTTTTTGATAATGTATATGTCGTAGGATGATTTGATACTTGGAATCTTCGCGAAAATCCTGGGGGTTTTGCGAAAATGCGGATAATAGGTTAGGTTAGGTTAGTTTGCAAAACCCCTAGGATTTTCGCGAAGATTCGAAGTATCAACCTAGGATTTTCGCGAAGATTCGAAGTATCAAATCATCCTACGACATATACAAATGTTTAATACAATTGAACCAACTCTCAAAGCTCATAACAGTCATAACCCATTTTTCCTAGATCACTTTTTGTATGAAAATTTTCAGTTTTTGGAATTTTATATCCACTCATATGCTTTGAAATTTTGGTTGAGCTTTATTCCTATGTCAAATAAGAGTGACAGCTGGTAACCAGAGTTACCAAAAGCAATTGAGTGGGTATGGAAGGTTTGGGTAGTTCATTGAAACTATAGATTTTTTAAGAAAAAATATTTATATTGGATTTTTTTCTAGTGTGTCATATGGATACCTAAGGATATCCGAATTTCTTAACATAATTTGTTTTATGAATTCTCTATGATTTACCACGTTAGTGCGATTTAAAATTAGGGTATGGCTGTTAAAAGACGTTGATCTCTATAATCATCCATAAGAAAAAATCGAAAGCAATACAATTTGTGAAAACTATTACAAGCAGTCCTACAAGAACTGAGCTTTGTTACTAAATAAGAATCTAAGCCTATTTCTGCTTCATTGTTGAGTAAGGTCATATTGAAAGTAGTGTAAGAACGCTACAAAATAAAAATTTTGGGCGAAATTCGTAAAATCGCCCGACACACAATTTTCAAATGGCAAGAAATTCTAAAATACAGGTGTTAACCCAATAAATTATACCTCAAAAAAATACTAAAGAGTTATACTTTCAGAAAATAATTGTTTCTGTATGCTGAGTGATCTCTAAGTGGGTCATTCCCGACATTTTCAGTGTGAGCTACGTAGTTGAACGGGATTTGTAAACCATAACGGTTTAAAAAAAACGGAGCTAAAAAAAAGTAAAGTTAAGATAATTTATTGTGTAATCTGTAGAAAGATACTGTATAGAGCAGATAATAGTTGAACGGGATTTGAATACCGTTATGACTTATGAGCTAAAAAGTTAAGTTAAGAATACTTTGTGTGTAATCTGTAGAAAGATACTGTAGATATAGTGCGGATAACGTGTCTCTACTCTGTAGAATGAATAAGACGTGTTAATTATGTAAGATTTAGAAGCTACAGCGGCCTGAGCAGCCTGTATGTAGTAGATACATGGTAATTAAAAAGTTTTTGGAGCGAAAAAACTAACCTGGACACGAATACTTTTTTTTAAATAATCATACTAATGACTTTAATGACAATTAAACGACTAACAAACAAACAACTACCTATTTGTTAGTCGTGTAATTGTCATTAAACTAACAAATACCTACTTAAAACAAAGTTCCTATCTCAGTTATGGATCAATACTGACATACGAGGTTGCTAAGACTAGTGACCGTTTTTATAGTGAGTTTTGGTTGTCAGCCGACGACAAGTGTTTCATCTAATTGACCTTATACCACTTTTACTATGGAACTAACTCAGAAATATTTAACAAAATTGGCTCTTTCATACAAAATGTCGTGATCGATCGGTCAAAATGTATGAAAAAGATTTTTTTTTTCTATATTTCGTGTTTGGCCCCATTGTAAAAGTTGTTCAGTATAGCCTACTAAATCACCCCGTTCAAGATTTTCAGTGGCTCGTGTAAAACCCTGTATATTAGAATATAACATTGTTGAGAAAGGACAACTCAGAATCTCATAAAATGTCCAGAGGGTAGAGATACATGGTAGAACGGAAATGGCACTGAACACGTGAGCTGTGGCGTGGAAACCATATGACTGCTTCAATGTAAAACAATTGAAAATGCTTCAATGAAACAATGCTTCGAACCTGAATACAATAATATTTGCAATAATTGGACTTTGGAGCAACAACCATTCATTATAAATTATCGGTAACAAACCATAACATACAACGCTTTATAACTCACTTATAAAATCGATACTATAACACATTTTGAATTGTATGGTATATTTTTCTAATGTCATAGCATATCTGTAAGCGGTTTTTTATAGAAGCCTTCCCTTTGTGGCATATTTTCCCACAATGTCGTAACAGATGTGCTTACCATAGAAAAAATCAACTGCGAAAGACTCTGGTTGTCACGGGAATATTTTATTTACATACTTTTACCCCCCACTTTTACCCCTTATTCATAAAGGACTCGTAACTTAGCAAGCCGCTAAGTATTGCTTATCCCTTTCACTCTTATGGACATATTGATTAAGACCGAAAGGGACACACAGTACCTAGCGGCTTGCTAAGTTAGCATACGTTTATCATTAAGGGGGTAAAAGGCATTTGCGTTTCGTAACAAAAGCATAAGTACGTACCCAAATCTTCCAAGATTTCTAATTCACTGAAATATAAAACCAAAATTTAATGTCCCAAGTTGGAAATGCACTTAAATGAAGGCTGTAACTGGATTGAATACAAGCCGTACAATAAGAAGCCGGAGTAATGGCTTATTCAAATTTAACGGCGGAAAAACCGCACTTCGGAAAACGATCCGGGAACACACCTGCGACCAAGCCTTTGAACGGGCGTGTATAGACGTTCTATGTAAGGGATATTTTAAGACGCCCTTTGAGGACAGAGAGCATATGGCAGGTTGAGTTGAAATAGATCGTGTACTTGGATTTGTATTTTATTTGTGGAATCGTTTGTGCGAAAATAATTTAACTATAGCTTCGCACAGGTATAATGCTGACACTGAAATCTTTTTATTAAAACCGCATCAAATCCGTATTAACATTCATCGAGAGTTTAGGGACAGTCAGCAGCAAGCGACTTTGTTTTATACTCTGTAGTGAGTGATATGTAGTTTGAGTTAAATACAGGGTGTTTTTATCTATTTGCTTCAATCTCTCTAAAAGGCTCTCACTCTCTCTTGACTCTTATTCAGGTCAAGTATAATCTATTTCTCTAAGAAACTAGTGTCTTAACTCTTACTATTATTGATTTATTAAAAAAATATGTTTAATGACTGTACAACATAAAATATATTCTTTAAAAAAGCCGCCAGCCGCCAGTCCACTTCTATTAAGGTCCTCTGATCCAAGTTGTATGTCAATGATGATGATTCTGCTACCCATCATCATTTTTTATAAACGAATGGTAAGTTACACTTCAAGAAAATTACGAATACCAACTAATATCTGGAATGTGCTACGATTTAAAGTATTCGAAGATGTTCACAACATGAGGTTTAATATTTCTCCAAATGCAAATTTCCTTCAGCAGTCTCGGTTTATAGACGCACTTTGCAAGTCTGGCTGTAACTTTCCAAACTTTTATCTCCGTTGTGGGCAACTTTCCAACCTGGGTTTAACTGCTCGATACCTAGTTCAAGCTCGATGTTATACAGAGTGGAAAATAATCCCAAACTTGAAAACATCGTGAGGAAACCTGCAATCAGCATACACCTGCGAAGAAATTCAAGGGTGTATGTGAAGTCCCCAACAAATACTGGGCCAGCGTTGGGACTATGCAAAATAGGCACGTTTGATGTCGAGTTGCGGAAAAAATGGTCAGAATACAACAACAACAATCACAAACTTAAAAAAACGACTTCAACCGATTTCCCCAAGATCCCATCATCAGACCCCGACTTGATGCCAACGGCAGCACCTCGTGGTTATATAAGTTTTGATTTAAAAAAAAAGATTTTGTACCGTTCGGCGTAGAAATTTTAGGTTCATGGGGCCCCGGCGAACGCAATTTTTTTTTTTTTTTTTTTTATAAATAATAAATAAATATAAATATATTGGGACATCTTACACAAATCGACCTAGTCCCACGGTAAGCTCAATTAAGGCTTGTGATGTGGGTACCAGGCGACGATATATATAATAGATAGATACATTTTACATATAGATACTTAAATACATAGACAACCATGACCAAGGAACAAACATTTGCGATAAATAAATACACAAAGAATGCCCTCGCCGGGATTCGAACCCGGAACCTCCAGCTTCGTAGGCAGGGTCACTACCAACTAGGCTACGGAGGCTGACATCGCGCAATTATTTACTGAAATCGCGATACAGCGAGGAAATGCCGCCAGCATCCTCGGTACAATGCCACAAGGTCCAATATTAAGGTGCGTTCAAACTAAAAGAGCATTCGCTGTTCTAACCTCCCACTCTACGAAATTCGATCGGTACACAAAACGTGATTGGTTGATTTCGTAGAACGGGCGCTAGAACAGCGAATGCTCTTTTGGTTTAAACGCACCTTTAGATAATTTAGATATAGGTTAGGTTAATTAGATCTAATTTATATATTTGGAAATAAAGACCGATAAAAAGAATTGGTTCACGATTCTCGGACATATCGAGTGACATACAGTAATATTCAGTAGTATTCTGTATACTCCGTTAGAACTTAAAACCCATCGGGTCCAAGAAAGAGACGTCGTCGCCGGGGTGCAACCGCTGATGATACGATAAAGCAGGACAGCAGTATTACCTACTTTCGTGTGTTTCGAAGGGTTTTCCAATATCAAACGGATCATACATTTTATATGCAAAACTAGCGTTGAAAACCCCGTTTGTTTTTTTCGGGTTTATCGAAAAAAAAACGTTTGATTTTTTCCGACATTTACGTCGCTTTGCAAACTCTAGATACTTTAATATTAGACCTTAGACCTTTATAGTATACATTAGTAAGGACTCTTGAGGTCTTCAGACCCATATGCCTAGAGCTAGACAATTAAAATCAGAGCATTTTCTTGTGCGCCCAATCGACAGTTACGAAACTCATCGTCAAACGTACTCATGCATTTAGATTCAAGTTTATTTAACATTGTTATGATGAATTTTCAATATCGGGTAACCCCTTTGTATGCGAATCTGAAATTTAATCATAATAACTTTAATGTTTATTAATTTAATGGGAACCGTTGATTTCCGGGTCAACCGATTTTGCGAATTTTGATTTCTGGTCAACCCAGGAAACACCTCGATTCTAAAGTAAATAATATTCTAATATAGAAGTTTATTTATGCTAATATAATTCATAAGAATCAAATCATCCGTATCCACTTACCTTCTCGGCAGGACAAGCATTGCCTATAGTTGAAGAGCAAAAAGACGTGTAACTTTCTATTCTGATAAGATAATAAACAATTTTCCTGTAAAGGTACATTTAGACCAAACGAGCATTCGCTCATTCTATCCCCCATTCTGCGAAATTCGTTCGTTACACAAAACGTCTTTCGTCGAAATCCGTCGATTTCGTAGAGTGGGGGATATTTAGAATGAGCGAATGCTCGTTTGGTCTAAATGCACCTTAATAAGATCAATCATTTTTTTTATGCCACTCGTTGCTATAGTTACGTTAGCCTAGGTCACCCTTAAAAACACATTTAATAGCATTATAATGTACAGTCGAGTGCATTAATATATAGACACATTTGTAAGGGATCAGTACGGAGAAGTGTATGTATATTAATGCCCTTGACTGTACAAAACTTAGATTTTTTGACAGTAACAAATGTGGCCTTTGCAAGGTCACCCACTAATTATGTTAGTAGAGCTTGTGGGTTATTTTCTACTTCTTGTCTACCCAGGGGACAATTGTTGCAAACTACGCAACAATTGTCCCCTGGGAGTTGTGACAGAATAATAACATAAAAAAGTGATTGACCCAAAAACATAAATAGTACATAAATGGTACTGGTCCAGTACCAAATACCACATAGTACCAGATATTTATAGTACCTACTAAGTATTTGTTTTTACATTAAATATATCATGACATAAATCCTCAATTACCCCAACATTATATCCTCTACTCGCTCGATATTACCTCACAAGAATATTAATGCGAAAACAACGAATTCATGGAACCAAAATAACGGACGGTAATAAAATTTGTCGTAATTTCATTCCCATTACACGGTTATAATAAAAACAGTATCATGAGTTTGCGTGCGGAGAATGACACGAGGGGTGGTTTTTAATGAGTTTTTTCGTACGTGTTTTTTTATGAGAAAGCATCTGAGGACAATGAACAGACGTTACAGATCAGAAATGTATAGGTATTCGCCATCGGATATATCAGAGCCGCCAGGTTTACACAAATATCTGGCCCCTATGTTGCCATAGTGGCAGGTGCTACAATTGTAAAATATCACTGTCGGGAGTCTACTTTCTCGGGAATGTGACGGCTATGACAGCTACCTTAGCAATATATGGAAAGTGCGAGAATTCTCTATAAATACAAACACCTAGTTATAAAATTAAGATGCACCAAAAATTGTAATCGTAACTTTTTTAGAAGCGCAGAACGGCGTCACGTACCCGGCATTCTCATAGAATGCACGTTTATACGATTGTTATGTGATAGTTAGCAGGTCTATATTTTACAAGTTCAACTGTTGAAACATCATACTACACGGGATCTTCAATTACATCGCACGGTGCTAATTGGAGTAATTAGAGAGAGGCGGTTAAATACGCTTTCATTCTCGCGTCTCGTGTGAAAACCTATCAACTCTTTTAGAAAGAACATACTGTTGGAACAAGCATGGGCAATGATGCCTCACATGTAATGATGATGGCTCGCATTATACTCGTAGCTAGAATGGAATGAGTATTATTTTGAAATAGCGCATGATAGAGTAGGCGGTAGGTGGAGGTGGCGATAGGTAGGAGTAGTAGGTGTACTTAGGTACAGTATAGTGCAAAAATGAGCAGCGAATCCTGTCATTATACATGTATACTATGTTACAACGTTGTTATTATCAATATATTTTGGAAACGTAGGTAATATACACTTGACAGGCAAAGACAGATACCTCAAAATAAACGTATAAATATTCACCAGGAAATTGCGTTTGAATAAGTTCATTACAAGATTAGAATTAAGCAGGTACAGACGCCATCAAATATATCGGAACGGCCACGGCACTCAATAATATCTAAACATACTAACGCTATGGCAATAGCATTTTTATCTGAGCACCCTGGCCTTTTATTTTAAAGACTCTTCTTAATCGCATTAACTTACGTTTGATTATATCCAGCTATGCTATTCTCCTATTCACACATTCGACGCTGCGTTCCTCAACGATCTCGACGTCGAGACAGCCTTGTCTAAAATCCTAGCTGTTTGATTTGACATTAGGAATCGAGGCTGTGAGCGAGGTTGCGGGTTGTGAGCGAGTTCGTCGCTGTTTTTCGTTAGAGAATACAAAGTTCGTACATTAAACGTCAAACTCTCGACGCAGTGTAGTTCCAGCTCACGCCGCATTCGTCACCGAGCACTAGTGTCGTTTAAAGTACATTAGTGAAGACCATTTTTAGGCTCGACGATGCCGCAGCGCTGACACAGCGCTGAGAGCAAGGCGGTTTTCTTAGTGAATAACACTGCAGAGCACCCTGGCCTTTTATTTTAAAGACTCTTCTTAATTGCATAAACTTACGTTTAATTATATCCTGACGTTTCGGGCATACGCCGTGTGGTGACGGCAGTAAGAATACATTTGTCACCACACTCTTCCTGCGGGTGTCGTAAGAGTCGACTAAGGGATTGAAGTGTCACTGACCATTATTTGATAAAAGATTGATGATGGGCAGCAGCGTCATCAATTCATCATAGTGGACACATTACTGCGATCGCCAATCCGCTTGCCCAGCATGGCGATTATGGGCATTTACCTCCTAATGCGTCTATACGCATAGTTAATAGGAGAGGCCTACGTCCAGCAGTGGACTATCATAGGCTGATGATATGTGATGTGATGTTTCGGCATGACGTTACACCCTTAGTCGCATGCAGACTATTTACGCGATGTATTTAGTTTACGCGATTAAGACCAGTTTGTCTTTAAAATATGAGTGATAATCGTGAAAGTTTAAATCAATAAACAATACCCTGGCCTTTTATCTGATGGCGACTGTACCTCAAGTTCACAGAACCAGGTTATTACTTCTAAAGCTTCAGTTGATCACAGAAATCTCATTAAGCTTTGAACTGAAACAACTTAATCGCATTTTCGACAAATCTAGGACGACCTCGTAAAAACATGATGCCTTTGAATAACCCAGGTTTCAGTTTCATACGGGAACAAATCTCATAAATCCTCGAACACGAAATAAAACAAGGATCTGAAATTAAAATTTACTACCGACTTTCACCTTCAAAAATGAGACATGCTTTGCTACACGTGCCTAACATTAATTTATATGAATGTACATGAACGAGAGATTCAAAGAATTTCGAAGTAGGTCACACAGTAATGTCAATAACACACTGGAAAACGAGAATTACTTGGGTGTTCCCTAAATTGTGGATTGGAGCCAATTTTTTGCTTCGTAATTCATCCGGGTATGCGATCGGACGCAGTTTTTGCTTACATTTATCAATATCGTGCGTATCTCGGGACATGTCGGTATCAGGAACTCGGAACTGTATAAATGAAATATTGTAGTCACGAAGTAGATGTATAAACTGGATTTTTCGGAATCATTCGTGGATGCTACTTAAAAATAAATAAAAAACACAAATAGATTTATTAAATATCTGAGTCATTGTCAGATTTAGGTTATCGTCTTTTCGGAGGACATACCTAAAGTTAAGGAATTCCTGTACTAAATTTGGGATAAAACAATTGACGGTACAACTAGGTTCCCCGGTTTATAGCCCTATGCAATCAAATCATAACGATTTATAAAAGCTGTTATCTTTTGACCACCGACAACTTTTGTTTTTCGGACTGACAATGACCCATTTAAAGTAATTAATGAAATTATTGTAAATACGTGTTTTATTGTAAAATATCTATGAGGATTCGGATATGTTTGTTATCTATCTCCAACACTTGAAGTACCTATTCAAAGATCCGAAAGCACTGGCCACAAGCAAGCGCAGCCTTATGAAAAAAAAAGAGGAGTAAAGCAATCTCACGATCTGCCTCCATCACATAGCTGTGTCCCTTAAGGTGCATTCAGACCAAACGAGCATTCGCTATTCTAACCCACATTGGGCCAATGTCTACAAGGGCTTAACCTTTCTAATATCAAAAACATTATTCAACTCAACCTTTCGCCCGGCCCTTGCACCTCAGTGTAAATACTCGTGCCACCCAACATTATTATGGAATCAATATCGAGACTATTTACCCCGTGTAATGGAAAAATATCTCGTGCGATCTCGCGTTGCAGCGGCGGTGTTTACTTTTTCTTTATTGGAAAATATACTGTTCATGCGTGTGTGATGCACATTATTTACGCCATCTTGGTTAATTTAAACGTAACGATCTATTAATCACAAGTGTAATAGAGTATTTATATAGAATGCCTCGGTCGTAAATTTGTACAATAATTATTTCATCTCGAGTTCGAAAAGGGTCCCTTTATCCTTCGAAATCTGCGTGCAATAGTACACTTTATCCCTTAGCGTCGAAAGTGTTTTTGACGTTAATATCAGATCGTTTTTTGACTGTAAGTGATGGGGATGGAATATTAAACAATTTTTTGAACGAATATTTTCCTTACGTTAGTGTGGTGAAAAAGTTCAAGTTCCGCTCGTATACAAAGTTGTTTTACGTCTAGTGCCTTGAAATCCTCGCTGTACACAGGATTCTATGTTTTGGTTGATTATGGTTCAAACCTAAAATTCTTTGCTTCATCAACTTTACACGTGCGCCAAACGACTTTGTAGCCATGCACCATGCATTAATTATTGTTTAATACGCCACGGTGAGGGCAAAGCAAGAGAAAAACTTACAAGCGACTTTAAAAAGATGTCCACTCAACTCTGTCTATTTTGAAACCTCCTACTCCAAATCCTTTTTATCAAACTTCATAAATAATATCTAGGGAGCTCGTTTCTCAGTAGACTTTCGTGAATGGAAACTTTTAGCTAACTCTCTTTAGTCCTAACCTACGCCAAATACAGTGTTTAAAAAATTACGAAAGATCGAATTTGAAAAACATTCAATTTTTTCATTGTTTTTATTAACAAAAGGCCTAGTGTATTACAAAATAATTCGCGCAATTAGTTTTCACAGAAAATGTATTACAATTAAAGTAGCGGCATCGTAAGAAGTCGTTTTTGACAGCTCACAATAGTGTTGTGAAACGCTCGATTTTACCGTCGTAAAATTTTCAGTCAAGTGCGAAAGGGCGTTAGATCTGGTACTTGCCATTGAAAAAGTTTAATTAAAAAAGTGTTAGGTAATCCGAATTAAAAAAGTGTTTGGTAATCTTACTTAGAATCATTAGCAGGCAGCGAAACTTTGGAGCTGGTGACGTCATAATGACGTAAAGTCGCATTTAGGTAAGATGTTTTATAGGACGGATAGGACGTGACCTCTATAAGCAAAATTCATGGCAAACCACTCCCAACCCACGTTGGCAAACTTGCGTGCTGCTAGCTCAGAGTGCAATGTAGATATGCCAAATAGAGAAATGCCGTAAATACAGTATATAAACTCACTAAAACCATTTATTAAAATCAGAGCACATCTAGGTGATAAATAACGTAGTGGTATATAAATTATTATTCTACGAAAAATAAAATTATACGTGATTTTATAATTGAATTTGTAATTATTATGTGCTTACTATTATTTTAACATAATTTTAATTTTTTATTTATTTTTATGATGTAACTAGTAAGTGATTTGGTGTTAATACTAGCTTATGTGAATAAATACATTGAATTGAATAACAATTATGACATTTATCTGGTTGTCAAGTTCCACACAGTCTGTAAAGCCGCGTATCCACCGGGCACACGGGCTCGCAAGGACCTGTCGAAACCATGACAAACTTTTAGAAAATATGTGCGTACCTACTATTATAGCAATTATTCGTACCTCCATAAAAAAAGGTTTACTTATTTATTTCGATTGACGTATCGGTAAATTGCAGCAACAGCAGTAACATCACTATTCCGTTCAGGCAACAATGAAGTTTGACATTTGCTCCATTACACCAACTGTCAAATTTTTACAGAACTTCATGTGCAAACAAACGTCAAAAACGACTTCTTACGATGCCTCTACTGTAGTGTGGATCAAGTTGATCCTTGTTCCACGTATACGTACTCGTCTAGTCACAAAAGCACACAAAATCGAGCATTATTACAATAACGGTATACTTACCTATACAGTGTGTTAACATCATGCAGGCTTTTATCGAAACCGGGGAATGAGATGCAGTTTTCAGCCAAACCCTGGGCATTATTTGATTAAAAAATCTAATTTGAAAACGTAATTATTTTTTTAAGAAAAGTTCAGTGAGAAGCAATGTACTTCGAAATTAATCGTTAATTAGCGCTTTACGATGACAGCAGCCACTTGCAGCGTTTGACAACTAAGCAGGACATGCGTAACATTGATCGTTCAATGGAAATACAATTAATTGTACATGAAAATGAAAATAATTACATGGACATTACTTTAAATATTTGTCAACTCTTAATACTTGAAAACGATTGGCAGAATGCGTAATATTAGAGGTACCCATTTTCGCCACAGTTTCGGCCAACGAACGGGAATGACCTCAAAATTGTGGTAGCTACTAAATAAATATAACATATAACTCAATTAGGCACGGCTTATTCAATAAAAGCACTATTTAACTCACAAATCATCGTAAATTCAATTGATTAACGACCGTCAATCGGGCAGTTTGCGGTAATCCGTTATAAATGACTACCCCTCCATAGACGATGCATTTGAATGGCCTAATAGTGACGCTGACGTGACCCCTACCTATGACAACGGGATTAACAAAACTTTGAATACAATTTTATTTTACTGAGGATTCATATTGGCTTTTGATTTACGGCTGCTTCCATATTTGCCCTCTTATTCATAAACGTCTGCTAATGTAGCAAGCCTTGCTAACTATTTTGTTTGTCGTTTGTCGCTTTCGCTCTTATGGACATATTGATAAGACCGAAAAGGACAAACAATACTTAGCGCCTTGCTACGTCAGCAGAAAGAATAAGGGGGTTAGAATATAATATGTAGTAGGATTAGAAACCTACAGAACCTAAAAAAACATTTTTAAACTCCAAAGTATAGGTTTGTTTGTCAGTTCTCCTCAACAAACATCCTGTCCTATTTGTTAAGGCACTGGTCTCACCGCAAGCTACTAAGCTATGAACTATGGGCTATAAACACGAATAAAAGATACGCACACCCGTGTAAATAAAAGAGACACGGCGATAGGTACTCGCCCGGCGATAATAACTGATAGCTGGGCTAGTATCGCCGTATATAGCCGATAGTTTATAGCTTAGTAGCTCGCGGCGAGAATAGTGCCTTAGGAGAACTGAGAAACTAACCTATCCTCAATCACTAATCTCTCAAGTAGTCGGTATATCAAATATCAAGTACTTAAGTAGCCAATACATAGTGTATACTCCATTTCAAATACCATGGCCCGAAGTCACATACAACTTTGAAATGGCATCGGGCCATGGTATTTGAAATAGAGTATACCTATGCGATTTGATCGATAAGAATGTTCCATCTAGCATGCAAGTGCTGCGTGTCCGCTATAAAGGATCGATTCCCCGCATTTTCCTATAGAATTAACGATAAATTACGCCCTAATGCCCGGTGCCATTACAAAGCAATTAATCAAATCGAGAGAAATGAACGTCCCAAAATAAGGCTTTCCGAGCTGATAAACATCGTTAGGCGGCTAAGTATCCGCGAATAATATATTTGTTTGATAAAAGGGTGGCTATTATTACGAATCTTGAAAGGTGTCGTGACAATCACACGTTTAAGAATAACAAAAAGAATAACCCTCTTATTCATAAAGCTTTTTAACTTAACAAGCCTCTAAGTATTGTTTTATCCCTTTCTGTCTTACCAATGTGTCTATAAGAGCGTAAGGGAAAAAACAATACTTAGCTGGTTTGCTAAGTAAGGAGACGTTTATGAATAAAGGGATAAGAATTTACTTATTTGCCATTAAAACATACTAGGTTACGACAAAAGAAAAGAAAAACTGCAATTTTAAACTAAGCATATATACCTATGGTAAACGAAATCTGAACATAGTAACTGAAAAGTCTTAACTAGATATATTAAAACAACTGTCGCGAAGATCGCGAAGTCTGTAAATAGGTAAATGACAATCTGTAGAGCCCTTTATACACCTGGCAACATTAGAGGTATAGTCTATGGTTAGTGGCAGTGACGTTGTACAGTTTGTATCGCAAACCGTAAAACTAGTGACGGTAACTACTGAAAACGATCGTCGGGCCGAGTTTACCTTCGCGGGAGTATACTGAAGCTAAGTATATAAAATATAAACTAAAAGAGCCGTAGGGCACAATGATTGATTAGATTAACTCGGATGGACTTGCCATACGAGTGACCGCATCATCTCACATGGATATTGACAAGCGATTCCACCCATGTTATCTCTGCAGTCGACGAGAGCTCCTGGTAAGGTTGCACCGCAAATAATGGTAAAGTGTGGTAGATTGATAACCATTCCCTAGCCCACGCCTTTGGCGTTCCACGGCGCGAGTCGTGGCCCTGAATACTTGCCCGTCCAGTATGTCAGGGTTATGAGGACGGGCCTGGTCAATGACAAGCGAGTTGACCAGGGTTTGAGACTGATGTTTGGTAAGCCCCGCGGCGCGGGGTCATGACGTGAGAGACTGACAGTGACTTGTGACTAATTGCAATTAGAGAGAGACTTCTGTGCACAGACAGACTGAGGGACTGACGAGTCCCACTGGCTTGATCAACCAGACCAAGGCAGGCAGCCTCAGGGTGTTTAATGTAAGACCTGCCACCCTTGGAGGCAGCCGGAAGGGCGTGTAAGACCTTCATCAACCAGACTGAGTGGGGGGAAGCGGCAACCCATCGAGGTGTAAGGCCGCATCCCCAGAAGTGTCCACTAAAAGACGACGTAGGCAACCTGTGGTGTGTAAGGCCTGCACCCCTGACTTAGCCCCTCCAGATAAGACGGCGATGGCAACCCGAGGAGGTGTAAGGCCTACGTTCCCAAGTACACCGTGAGGGACTCCGGTGGTCTGAGGGCCAGCAGCAGCCAGGGCCCAGCGGCCTCACTGTTAGCCATCCTGAAGTAAGAACAGCCAGGGCCCAGCGGCCTCACTGTTAGCCATCCTGAAGTAAGAACAGCCAGGGCCCAGCGGCCTCACTGTTAGCCATCCTGAAGTAAGAACAGCCAGGGCCCAGCGGCCTCACTGTTAGCCATCCTGAAGTAAGAACAGCCAGGGCCCAGCGGCCTCACTGTTAGCCATCCTGAAGTAAGAACAGCCAGGGCCCAGCGGCCTCACTGTTAGCCATCCTGAAGTAAGAACAGCCAGGGCCCAGCGGCCTCACTGTTAGCCATCCTGAAGTAAGAACAGCCAGGGCCCAGCGGCCTCACTGTTAGCCATCCTGAAGTAAGAACAGCCAGGGCCCAGCGGCCTCACTGTTAGCCATCCTGAAGTAAGAACAGCCAGGGCCCAGCGGCCTCACTGTTAGCCATCCTGAAGTAAGAACAGCCAGGGCCCAGCGGCCTCACTGTTAGCCATCCTGAAGTAAGAACAGCCAGGGCCCAGCGGCCTCACTGTTAGCCATCCTGAAGTAAGAACAGCCAGGGCCCAGCGGCCTCACTGTTAGCCATCCTGAAGTAAGAACAGCCAGGGCCCAGCGGCCTCACTGTTAGCGATCCCAATATAAGAATAAACCTGAATGACCGGTGTTGTGTGTAAGCTAATGTTGTGAACCGTACCCTCTTAAATGTCTACAACTCAAATCCTCATATAACAATATGCATACTCAAGAGTGATGCTGCAATGAATCATCATCAATGCTTCCCCAGCCTCATCACCTTCACATCGTTAATGATATTAATTTTCTCTAACGTAGCAAACAGCTAGAACGTGTCGTTATCCATGTGTCATGACCTACCCCAATTCGTATTGCTAATTTACTTAGTGATTCAAGTGGAATCAATTAACAATCTTTCAACAGATGGAGTGAGAGGGGTAGATCATGGCTAAGCTGAGTGCTGAAGCTGCCAACACTACAGGGAATCCAGGTTAGTGAAAAACCAGGCATCGTCCCTAGATTGTTTCCTCTAGATAGAGGTGATGTGGGATACACGATATTAGAGATAAATATATCAACAAATAGTAATCTAATAATTTAATTAAATCCTGAGTTAATGAGTATAACTTCTACTCTTAGAGTCAATAGTCATAACGTGCCCACAACAACAATATAGTAGGAATGGCAAATGGGTTCCCGTTTCAGCATGTGCGAAGCATAGTAGCCCAGCGCCGGTTTTCAAACTGGTCCCTGACGGGGTGGTAGGTACCTACTTCTCTACTACAAGCTACAATACATGTGTAGCAAAGTAGTATAGTAGCTGCTTCCATGCTAAGCGTAAGTGTGTTAATTGACAACGTTTCAAAATTTTCGATGTCCCTAAATCGAAAACCATTTCGAGATATACGCATGTAGATCACAAAAATATATTTGAAAAAATTTTTTTCGCAATATTTTTGGTAAAATCTTAAAAATAGTTTATAGGGGAAGTGACGTCACATAGCTGAATCAGAGCTGCCACTATAACCAAAAAAATCTTGTGGTTCGAATGTCACTGGTGTTTGGCAGTGACATTTGACACTTGTTACCGTTTTTAGTCGTTTTCTTACGTGTATGAAACATCACTTGTGACGTCATTTAGCTGTTTTTTGACGTTTCTAACTTACTTTACTCTTTCTGCTCGAAGTAGTAATAAAAAGGGGTTTTCGCACTAAAATAGCTATTTTTTTGAAAAATAAAAAAAATACGTGTATCTTTTAATATTGAGTTCTTTCAGAACAGACAATAAAAACTAGGACTAAAAAATTTGAAATGTTGTCAATTGTTGGCGTGTGTAAAAAATGTGTGTCTTAACTTAAACACGTCAAAAATGGTGTACCTCAGAGCCAGACTCACCGAAATCTACAAGTCCACGGCATTTTAAGGTATAAGCTCTCGGCAATTAGCGATATAATGGCGTGAACTTTTGTGGACATAGGTGAGTGTGATCTCAGGTACAGAATGAGGGTTTTCGATAATTTTTCTGCCACCAGGGCGGCGCTTCGTACGCACCTGGTCTCGACAGCTGTCAGGTTCATACTATTCATAGGCACCTGGGCCTAAAATATTGAAATTCTATTTTATTTGGAAGAGAATTGATTTTGTAATGGATTACGACTAATACATGGTCGTCGAACTGAAGATTGAACTCTAAAACAGGCGCTCAAAGTCACTGGTATTCAAAATAATTACTATAACTTTGTTAATTTCATGAGAATTGACTTGGAACTATTTTATTCATTTATTTTAGGTAACAATATGACTAAAGTAATGGTTTTCAGAATAAATAAACCTATAAATATGTTGAAAATTAAATGCGCGTATTTATTTTGACAGTTCGTTATATGGTCGCCTCAGTGCTGCCATCTCACCTCCCCATAGCGGCAGAAAAAGTATCAAAAACCCTCATTCATTGCGGCCTTTTTTTGCGAGACGTGATTTGAATATTTATATTACTTGTAGTAGACTTATGCATTAATCATTATGATTTATGTTAATACATTAGGCCATAAATTAAGCATCAGTCTAGCACCTTTTGATTACAAACAACACAAATACTATAGTCAATGTTAAATGATTCTTTATTCAAGTAGGATTAACGGTTCCGCTTTTCGAATTGTAAAACACAAAACAAAATAGAAATTACAAAATAAAATTACTAGTCTACCTCAGGTTCTAATCTTAAACCTCTGTCTCTAACCCCCTTAACCCCTTCAACAGCTAAGTACTGTTTGTCCCTTTCGGTCTTATAGACATAATGATAAGACCAAAAGGGACAAGCCATACTTAGCGGCTTGCTATACCAGTAATTGGAGTTCGAGGCCAACGAAACTACGACAGATGCGTTATTGTCAAATATGTCAAAGTCTCTTATGTCATTGTCAAATAAAGTTTTCAGGTTTCCACAACCTTTTTGTTATTTTATTTATTTATTTAAAATAATTCCTATTAAAAACATTATATACCTCTGTAATGTTTTTACGCCTTTCTGTTTAATATGGCTGTCACAACTAGGGTTTTCTTAAAAACACGTAAATACCTAAAAACTTTTCTTTTCTCTTAACTAACATTGATATGACAACATTTTCTTGTAAAGAACTTAAAATTACCAGAGAACACAAACAAAACGTTAGATCTCTATGATAATTTAAATGGAGAACTATAGCACTACCAAAGAAATTTGTAGGTCAAAGGAATTTTACGAATACGAAATGTGAACATAAAGTACGCTACAATGTATTATTCTGCAATTTTCTAAACGTATGTAGAAATAGGGTTTTAATTTATGTGTAGTTAAATTGCTGTACCAAATGTTATTAACAC
>JALPQI010019831.1:0-18942 GCA_025490895.1 Thaumatotibia leucotreta | reverse complement strand
GTTTTCTGACGCGTGCCTCACTGTGGGCCAATATTGACGAGTTTCGTCAGTAATCCTACTTCACGCGGCCATCGATTCCTAGCCAATTAGTATTCCTTATTTTATTTAAGTACCTACCGACTGCTTAATATCAGGCTATTAAATATATACACAGCTATTTGGAATTATTAGAACTTTTTTGTAATAATATGATTACAAATCATATTGTGACCAAATAATAGAATATTATAGCGATAGTATGTCGATTTATTTAACGTTGATTAATCTAAAACATTATCATCATTATATCTGCCGAAAGACGTCCAATGCTGAACATAGAGCGCGCCCCAAAGATTGCCACAAAGATCGGTGCGCACCACCCGCATCCAGCGGACTCCTGCGACCTTCACCAGTTCATCAGTCCACCCTGATGGGGGGCTCTCCAAATGAGAGCCATATACGTTACTCGTACTTTAGTTTTGCTGAGGATGGCCTCATTTCTAATACGATCTCGCAGAGAGACTCGTAGCTCCTCCTCTTCGTTACCATTTGAGTGTGTTTGAGCCTTCTCATGTTTCAGTACCTCATGTCACCACTGGCAACACACACTGATCAAAGACATTCATCTTCAATCATTGCGAAATTTTGGACAAAATGATGTGTAGTAGCTTCCCAAACTTAATCCAAATTAGGTATACGTACTTGTAATTATTTAATACTTAGTACCTATTTAAGTTTAGATAAAAGGTTATAAAATATTAGGATATCTAGGATTCGTTTGGTCACAGTTAGACTTATCTATGCAATTTCATGTAGCCGTAAGATTAACGGTAAGGTCACGATTAAAAAGCCCCAGGGTACAAAAACATGTAACGAACATAAACATTTTAGTGTCGTCATGAAACTTTACGACAGTGTGTACAAAAGAAAAGTAAACGCGAGTCGTGACGGTAACTACTCAAGGCGGATTTACAGGAGCTTTGGAATCCAGGAAATGCTCTAAGTTTACACGGAGGGAAGTTCTACAGTGCAAGGCGACGTTCGACACGTATCCCAAATAATGTAACGAGTACCCGCAAGTAATCAAGTTGTCGCTGCGGAGAATTCACATAAATCCTTCGCCGTGAAAAATCAAGCTTTACTCAAGCTTGCACTCAACGACCACAAATCCAATTCAAATAAATTTCAAATTCCGTCTGCACGTGTTTGACTAGCTCCTAAATCGAGGCGTTAGTAATACGTCTTCTGTGTAGTCTTGATACGTCAACAAGAATTTTGGGAATTAACTGACTCGAGTAGTAAAAAAAAAAAAAAAAAAAAAAAAAAAAAAAAAAAAAAAAAAAAAAAAAAAAAAAAAAAAAAAACTCAAGGTTCGATTTTTTTTTTTCAATTCGTTACCTCTGTCTATCTCGGAAAAAGACGTCGCAATGTTACGAGTAGGTACTTCAGTTATCAATAGCATCTATGTAATCACGAAATCGTTCAAATAATAAATCACCAACTAATAAATCTATATTTCTCCCCTATCTGACCTAATAACTAGTATAATAGCATACTGTCCCCAGTAAATGACCAGATGAACAGCGCAAGGAAAAACGTTAATCATAATGGAAAATTAACTTCTGGCCCGAATCCCTGCAGACGACAAATATCGTCGCGGATTCAGAGGTACGTTTTTCCTTAAGGCTAGATAGACACGGAGATTTTTTTCCCGTATACTGTAAACGAGATTTTTTCGAACGTCGTTTTAGTGACAATAGACTTCGAAAAATAACGGTCACACGGATCCCGCATACCGTATCCGCGAATGCATGTGAACATTCGAGAAAATCTCGAATACGGTATACGGGAAAAAAATCTCCGTGTGAATCTAGCCCAACGCTGCTTTCCTTCAGTACAATGTACACAGTAACGTAGGTACCATGACTTTGCAAGCATCGGTAACATTAGGTTTACTCGATACGTAAAGCAGGCAATCGCGCTCGCTATAATATATCAGTGCGAGCGCGATAGAATGCATTACGTATCGAGTAAAACCTAACGTATCCTTTACTTTCCAACTCATGGTACGGCTACAAGTTTTATTTTTATTTAAGACTTGTATGGCACTTAACGAAAACTGCGACAAAGATATGTATACGATACCAAGATGTATGAAGATTGATAAGAATAATGAGCGATAAACTGTCAATACATATTTGTAATATTGTATATGTATTGTAGTTGTGTAAACATTCACGATTTTAAATCATATTTTAACAACAATCAGGATTGTAGAATTATAATAAACGTGAGACTCAAACATATTTAAGTAATTAGTGAAACGGGTTACTCACTTCACTACTCCGTGCAGAGGATCCTCTTAATGGACCGAAACATGTCGACCAAATATCGACTTAAATTACGTGAGTAACCCTTACGTAAACCTCATGTCATAATACTACGATTTACGGTTTAAAATGATGAGCAAATTACGCAAATATCGGACAAAATCCTTGATTAATTTTAGCTATCAAAAACAAAATGTAAGCTCAGATTGTACTTTTTCCAGTGCGAGTGAGGGTCCGACAAAGTTTGCCGAAACACGGAATTAGCATCAACTTAATATTCTAATCACTACACAGCATTTAGTTACTAATTTAAATGGTTTATTAGGTACTTTTCAGTTAACACACATTGTTCTGACAGTATCCGGGCCTCTTTTAAACGTACAAGATCCGACACTCGGGTTTGCGACTGTTATTAATTTTCACATTTTTTTGTAGACATTTTTTTTTAAACAGCGGGTCAAACTATTTTAGGTTCTAAGTTGTATACATAAATAGTCTTGAAGGTAAAGTAAATTCATACAAATTTGGAGTTCTTTGCGTTGTTGGGTCTTGGCACAAGGGGAAATAAGAAGTTTTCCCTCATGCAAAACTATTAATTATGTCGTATGATGACTACAACATACAACAGACAAATAAACATCAGATAAATACAAAATTAAATAAATATTTTGGGACATCTTACACAAATCGACCTCGTCCCATGGTAAGCTCAATTAAGGTTTGATGCCAAGGAACAAATGTTTGTGTTTAATAAATACACAAATACTCGTAGTATATAGTAGGCTGGTAAATAAATGAAAAATACATTGTAAGAGTTGTTATCAGGGTGCTTAAAAGACAAGTTGCCAATCGCTAACGCTTAATCATCAATCGTAAACGAAAGGCAGTTATATTATATATCTTTGTCGCACTAATATGAAAGAGTGACAGAGAGGGAACACTACGATACGCTAAACACCCAGGAACTTTCAACGTACGACGATAGTATGCACAGCGTAATCAAAATAGGATTGCAGTTGACATCTTTACCATACCACCTTCCACTTTTTTTATGGACTGACAAACAGCTCACGTCTTCAATGTCAATTAGTCGAGTGCTCGGTAAGTGACTGGAATAATGACAGTAATCAAGCGTGATCGGTCAGAAGTGACAAATCCAAAACTTGGGCTACTATAAAAGGTCGTTCGAGTTTCAAAGTTTAGGAATAAGTATAAACATTTCTAATTAGTCGTTTCAGCGTTAGTAATTCTTTTTGAAAGACAAGAATCTCCTAACACAGTAATAAAATAATACGCATACGAATCCGCGTTGGTAAATATTTGCTACCCGTGAATAACTGCAACACCATAAAGATCACAAGTGTTCTCGGACTTTTAGACGGATTACAAGACCGTATTGTAGAAGAAATATCAAAATCAACAGCTCGTTTCATAGTACAGCTGTGTGAACCGGGAAATTTCTAAAACGTACATCTTAGGATTTCTAACCAACTACCTAAGTGATGAAGTTTAGATGAAAATGGTTTTAATAGAATCGATGTCAATTTGTCTGGTTGTTATATTCTTTAGTTGAGAACGTATTTAGATTGTGTTAAAATGTTGGATGTCCGTTACTGTCACGATATTAGTAAAGGCAAATGGTGTACCTACGGTGAAAAAATATTAGAATTAAGGAATGTAATTTCGAAATTATAATTCTCAGAAATAGATAACCAAACGACATGTTTTAATTATGTTTCACGGTTAAGGTAAGTTTATACAGTGTGTATATGAAATATAGCCGCATATTGTAACCAGACGTAGATTTAAGTATTATAATCTTACTTTTTTGACAATTATTAATTTAGCGTTAACTACCATGCCGTAATTCATTTTTGTTTTTTTTTGAGCAGCAATGTATGGCGTACTTATCACTAGTGACAGTTGTGACATTACGATGTTTATTGTCAACAAACAACAACAAAGCTTTGCACTGCGTGCTGAATTATTTTATACGAAAAAAAAAGTTTGCTTTTTTTATAATTTTACGATAAATATATTAATTAGTGCCTATACTAAGACCCCCTAAAGTTTGCGGTTATATCAAATATACAAGCTGTATAATTGAAAGTCAGTGAAGCAGCTAATACCATCTTTCAGCATAGAAACACTCCAGCCAGACGAGCTCGTGTTCCGAGACCTGTCTATTTACGGAACGGCTATGGGAACGCACGCTGATAATAGTTTATTAATAATTAGGTCAAAATACCCCCTTTTATGAAATTGAGAGCGATGTGCAGAGTTTGCGGTTATTAAATAGGTTAGGTTTCATTGAATACATAAGTAATTACCACTATCACCAGGCATCGTTAATTTGGAGCAAGTTTATGGTGTAACAGATTGTGTTAAGGACATCTGTATTGTAAATTCTAGCTATAATAATTAGAGTTAATATCAGCAACTTAAATCTTAATTCATAATGTCCCTATAAAATTCGTTGAAAATGCACCAAAAATGCTATACAATGAACGATGTCCGGTATTCCCTAATCAGCTGTTTACCGAGTTTCAACCAATATTCGAAATTTGAAGCAAATAATTATGTAATATCGCATACAAAAAGTTTGTGTGCGAATGTGACATTCGTACAGCCGCCACTATGTGGCACATGTACAATTCATAATAGGTACTTGCTTACGTCTACAAGTTACGTACAGCCCGAAATACTAACTGACGATTAGGTTAGGTTTAGGTTCAAGTTGATACAAAATGAGTGTCTATAAATCTCGCCTAAAACGAATTATTGATACTTAGGACTTTGAGTGAGTATTCTATGATCTGTTATTACTTTATGTTATTAAGTACAAATGTAAATATAATAACACTCACGTATTTGACATTATTAAAATCTTATTTTCTGTGGAGTGAAGTCAAAACTAATGAGAAAACGGTTGCTCTCCCCTTTTGCAGAAAAGGCAGGTCTCTTATTACGTACCTACTTATTATTTACTTCAGAGGCACATCAGAAATAATCTGCAATATGACATGATATATTAATGTAAAACCAGAATAATTCAATAAGGACAATAAGTATTGTTCATTGCTTAACTTAAAATTTCAATTGAATAAGTGTAGCATTTTGTGCTAAACCATAGGATTTCACACGTAGTTAGTAGCGTTTTAAATTAAATACTATTTGTTAAAAAATAAATATGAAATAATTTTGAGATACGACTAGCAAATAACGAGTAAATATTTAAATTACCTTCGAAATTCTAAAAAATATGAACAAAAGTTTATTAAAAATACGGACAGATTCATATTTGTTTAAATTTATAAGCGACACCGATACAGCTCTACATCATTTTATCGACCTTAATGTTTCCGATATAAAATTCGTAGAACACATGTAGAGACATGTATTGCCTTTGGGGACCAAGCTAGTAGCTACTTATCTACTCAGTATCTTTACACTGTACTTGATGCACAGAAGGTTGTTTTGTTTTTCGGACATATACCCCAGGGTGGTAAAATAGCATACGGTGTCACATTTAAACAGGAAGACTCATTGTGTGTATGTGAGGACCATTTCATAACATCCTGCGGTATATAATCAATATCATATATTATTTATTAAGCACTTAACAATTTTAGACAATACAAAACAAGTAAGTATATCAATTCTTGGTGTGAATAAATTTCTATATAACTGTAATGTGATTTTAACATAATTTGGTTTTCACACCGGAGATTTTTTTTCATAGCTTGTTAGAGTGTTCCACTGCTGGGAAAAGGCCTCTTTCTCTTGATTTCTATGAGTACCTACACCGTGCTTCGTCCGGCCAGCTAGATTTCTATTTTTTTTTTTCCTTTTATTTTGTTATTTTCATGTGCTAATACTATTCACTTCTCGTATTATTACATTACGACCTCATTCTATTTAACTGCTGGATATCGACGTTTATGTCCGAACTTCCTCGTGTAAAGCGTATACATAAACTGATCTATGAGCCATCTCAGGTTTATTATTGATGATCCAGCGAAGAGGAATATGGCCTGGGGGGTATTCAGATTGGTAGCCGCGAGCTGATCGCTCTGGCAAGCCAGTAAACAGTGTAAATAACCCTTATCAATAAACATTTTCATATTTTGATAAAAAAACATAATTTTCCTGTATGCACTCTAAGAACATCACACAGCTTCGAAACTTTGAGGATAAATGAGGCTAGAATAATTTTCTACCACCAAAAAAACTAAATGAAAAGCTGTACAAAGATTTTGTTTAAAAAGAACTTAGAGCTTAACTTACGCTTTGGGTATTATTAAAATTATAGCCACAATTTTTCCGCTTTTATAATTGTTGCAAGTTTGCAGCATTATTTTATTTTATTCAGTTTTGAGAGTCGACTTAAAATATGCGTGGTTGCACTACGTGCTCCGACAAAATACCGTTCATACATATGTTTAATGTTATGCTTTGTTTACTTGAAATATTTTATTTTTTATATACATTATTTTACGGTGAGCACCAGAAGTTTTAAGGGAATAATCGCTTTTGATTCCTTCACATGCATAATATAAATATTACACGTTACCTGTACGTATACCTGTGGGTACAACAACTAGAAGATAATATAGATATGGTGGTCTTGCTAATTGTTTAATTGCTAGTTCCTTTTTTCGACTCCGCAGTGTCAAATATTGAGACGTGATTTGACATATCCTGAGAGCACTCTACACTTGTTGGTATTAGATACGTCGATTCCCTTGCACTCATGTAACGGTAATAATACGGCATGATGGGTTGAATGCATATAAGTGCGCTGAACTGAGATGATATACAATTTAACGAGCGATTTACGTAAGATATGTTACTACGATTGCACATGATGGGAGAGTTTACTTAGATGTACGTTAACGATGATCGCGTCTGGATTTTTGATCTGCATTAGGATTAAATTGAATGAAATTTTATTCAGGCTTTAGGTATTCATTATCTATGTCACTTGTGTCTTATAATAAAACACTGTATTAAAGCGGGAATCTTTAAAGTATAAATATTAGATAAAGTTCACCTCATATTAGTAGGTCTTAAAAATTTTACAGACTATAAAATATGTTTATTTGGATGACATATTTCATAGATAACTAATAAAAGTTAATGTATGGTTATGATGCCACTGTCATCATCTTTAAAATGGTTTTTCGCTATATGCCGGCTAATAATGCTACGGACTACGGCGTAGCGCTACGAGGGCCTATGTAAACAGATAAACAATACGTATATGGCAGGTGTAACTGGAGAAAATGTTGGAATATGTGACTCATAGCGTAGATTGAATTTATTGTGTAACTTATGTATTTTATAGTACCAGTGGAATAATGAGTTAACTGTGTAGTTATGATTGGACATACGGAAAATACTGCGTGGACAGGGTGTATCGTAACAGACCTCGCCCTAACTAAAGATTAATGAGTAGACTCGGGTGTCTCATAATATAATACATTAATAACACCAGTCGACCGAAGTTATGCAATGGGCGTACGAATTAGTGTAAATCTTAAATTAACAGTTACAAACACTTGACATCTACTTTAACTAATCATGCAGAAGGGGGGTTGCGAACGTGCGTACATGTGTAGTCAGTTTACTGAGGCTTAATTTGACAAAGGCTCAGCGTTACCGCTCAGATTTTAATCTACACTCCTTTGTAAACGTTGATCCCAAAACTTTTCGTGAGCTTTGGAACTCTAACCTCAACTCGTTCTAAATGCATTATCGAACCGGGTTCGTGGAGCATCGCGGTGGCGGTTAATGAGAGGGAGGCGAACGCTTAGCATTTGTTTGAGCCCAAGAGTTGTTCGTGTATGAACTGCACAATATGTACCGCATGTGGTGGCAGTGCGGCGCAGGCGGCCGGCGACGTTCGCAGCCCCTGGCACTCAGGGTCGGAGACAGTCGCATGCGAAGCGGGATGGGCGACGGTGGGGCAACATGAACGGGGCTCACTGAGAGGATGGTGCGGCGGCACGGAGAACGTGTAGTACTTGGCCGTTTGGTTGTGAGCGCGCAGCACAGAGCTGTGGGTCAGCGTGACCACCACCACGAGGACCGACGCCACCGCCAGGGCGAAGAACGACGCGGCGACGGCGGCCACCACGCGCCGCCGGCGTGCCTCCTTGCCGGCGTCCTCGGGCGGCGCCTCCGGCTCGGGCGGCGGCGGCTGCGGCTCCGGCGAGCGGCTGCGGACCGACGGCCCGCGGCTGTGCGGCAGTTCCAGCGTGTGGCGGCGCGAGCGACGCGCGCGGTCGCACTCGGCGGCCGACGAGTGGTGCCGGCGCAGCCGGTGCGGCGCGCCCGGGGCCACGCGGCATGACGCCGAGCGCAACGTGCGCACGGGCACCATCAAGTCATCGCTGGCGGCCCGCGGCACGCGGGCTGAATGCACTGACCGGAACGAGTGATCGCGTGCAGAGCTACTCGGAAAGGCTAAATCTACGGAAGCGCGCGAAGAATGCCTCGAGAATCTGTCTCGGTCGCGGTGGTCAACGCGCACCGACATCGTGCGGGCGGAGCGCGCGGCGGCGGCCGCGCGAGTGACGCGACCCTCCCCGCCTGATCTCGCCGCCGCCGCCGCGCACCCGTGTTTACACTCGTTCTCGATCGCACAAAGAACGCTTGCAAATATTCCCATACATCACTACGGTAACGTTAAAAGTGATGTCTCGAAATGGAAGTGGCCGATTCCGAAATGTTTGCTCGCCGTCGCTCGAGTTCGGACTCGTTCAGTGCCTAACTCTAAGCAAATGTTTATGCAATCACGCGATTTACCAATTCGAACACCGAAAAGGAATGTAATCATTTCACCCTCTAGCGAGGAATTTTATTAGTGTACGGCATCAGGTAAACAAGCATGGGACATTGTGACCCACTTTTGCATGCTCTAGTGCAGACGCTCGAATGGAAAAGGTGTAATATAAAGCATTAAGGTGGCTTTGTAGTGGAATGAAAATTGTGTAACATTTAATATCGTTAGGAGAGCGTTTAATATCTGGAGTTCTCATACTAGTAGAGAGTGGAACTGAGCGGTAAATGGGGCGAGGCGGCTTTTGTTGCGGAGTCCACGTTGTCAAGTTAAATTGTCTCGGAGCCGGGGAACGAAACAGATAGTCGAGAAGTTGTCGCGGGGCCGCTACATCGACACTATTCAATACGGCGGCGACACACCGCGGCGGGTAGGTATGGGTGTGCCTAGTGCGACTACGACAACTGTTGCCTCCGCTCCGCGCCTTATTACAACTGGCGTGGAAATAAAACTTCAAAACAGCTGAGAAGGGTTTACAGTATTACAAGAAGCTTAAACAGGTTTTACAGTTAATTTATGCAACTTTGAATAGGTATAGATTGCCTGTTATAAACTTCGAAACTTCAGCGTCAAAGTTTACTAAAACCCAAAATTATTTGATAATTATCACATAGTTTATTGTTACAGTTAACTTGAAGATGCCGCATCTTGATCACACCTAAATCTAAAGAGGGAACTTGCGGCACTAAGTCAACTGAAATGACAAATTTGTGCCGCGAATAACCGTATAAATACATAATTTGCATACAAACAGCGGCACAAAATAGAACTTGTTGTGATCTTAGTCACTCAAAACGGACCTTTTAAATAATAATTTCGCAATGGTAACCATTTCTGATGCTTTACATACATTTTCTGTTTATAAAACATTTCTCTCATAGTGTTATCCGTTTTTAAAGATAAATTAAAGGACAATATTCCCAAAATAGTGCGGACATAAGCTGCTCAGCAATCCATCACTCTCTGGCAACACGGCCAGGTTTAATTTAACGTTCCGTGAAAGATGACACATAACAGGTCCTAAGTATTCAGTGTCTCCGACGGGCCGCGATTGAAATACAACTGACGCACAATACCCAACAACACAATGCCACGCTATCGGACCCAGAGATAAGATACAAAGCTCTGTTCCGAACCTTTGACGTGTGGAACTCAACTCAGTTTGCCAATAAACATGACAGTGGAAAAGTGGAACTTGGCAAACTTTTGGTACCTTTTCTTCACTGACTATTGGGTGAATATTTGAGCGTTTCAACCGCCTAATGTTGGTGGCATATTTTTTGCCGAAGTTTCTAAGCGTCTCAATGTTATACTTCGTCATTTGTATGAAGTACCGTGCTTCTTTCAAATGACAACGTAGCAAATTGTAACTAATAGAAACTTCTACAAAAATGATGCCACCAAAATTAGGCGGTTAAAACGATCAGATTATTCACCTATTATGGTATTTTAAGTAACGTGCGTTTTAAACAAGTTTTGGCACGTTCTATACGATTCAAACAAGTTATGGCAGACAATCCCGCGTGGCCGAATTCATGTTATGTAGGTTATGGTGAGATTTCAGCCCCACTTGCATAATCTCGGGTTAGTCAACTAAAACGGTCCATACATTTTGACAATACTAATAATCCTTTGGTAGAGTCTGGCAACGGGGGGGTTAAATTCAATGACTAAGATACAATTCATATGTTTTGCTGACGATATAGCAGCATTGGCTCACACAACAGCAGACTTAGAGGAATTAGTAGTAGAAATGGATACCGTTTTTAATGAATTTGGCCTTAAAATTAATATTAACAAAACAAAAACTCTCACCACTTCAAAAACACCATCACGCCATAGACCAGTTACGCTTAATAATAAGAAAATAGAACAGGTAACACAATTTAAATACTTGGGTAGCCTTATTACAAACGACTCCAGATGTACTCGTACACAAGATATTTTCACCAGAATAGCCATGGCTAAAAAAACGTTCAACGCCAAGAAATACTTACTTAAAGCCAGAATATCAGGCCAAGTCAGGAAAAAGCTCATAAAAGTGTACATCTGGACACAACCGTATAGAGCTATATACGGTTGTGAAACCTGGACCATGACTCAGCGAGACAGAGACCGTATAGAGGCGTTTGAGATGTGGTGTTGGCGGCGTATGGAGAGGATAAGCTGGACTCAAAAGGTGACCAACGAGGAAGTTCTCAACCGGGTAAAGGAGAGGAGGTGCCTGTTGACAATCATCGCCAACAGAAGAGGGAAGATGTTAGGACACCTTATACGACACTACGAATTAATTAAGACCATCATAGAAGGAAAAGTAGAGGGGAAGAGGAAATGAGGAAGGCCGAGAAGGCGTACATGGACCAAGTGAAAGAAAAAGTAGACGTCGTGTCGTATCAGGGTCTTAAGGAAAAGGCACTGGAAAGGACCACATGGAAATTGCTCCACAGACAAGATTTATCTTAAATTTATGATATGAATAATCCTTTAACCTTTGGGTGGCCTAACCTAACTCGAGATTGTGCAAGTGAGGCTGAGTGTCACAAAATTATATACTTAGTTATAATTATCATAATAAAAATCAGTAGAATAACCACAATTTATTGAGTAGTAACACATTAATGCAATATCTTAAATACCCAAGAAAAAAGAGGATTCCGGAGAATATAATAGGTATAAAACAATCATAGCTGAATAACAAGGACATATATTTACGGAATTCTTAACAACATTTCGTAACAACATAACATTCCTACGTAAACAAATCACCGCAATAGCAATTATAAATTATCAAGTCTAAATACCCGTAATCGCGTTACCCGGCGGTGTTATAAATACACGGCACATAATCTTCCTTACGAATGACTTAAGCGTTTGGGCCTTTACAATACGCAAGTTTTGAATGTAGCTTTTGATTAAATTGGTATACAATAGAGAGAAACGAGAAAACGTAAAACTTTCATACAATTCGTGTCGATATTAAAAATTTAGATTTGTTTTAGATGCTACTTAAATCATTTTTATCCACTGAGTACAATAAGGGAGAAACAAAATTGCCAACTGTACTGTACAAAGGCAATTAAGTACGATACGGAACAGATGGGTACTCCAAAGGCTCAGGTACAAACTTGAATGTTTGTTAGCTAAAAATTGCGATCGGCGATGACAAAATGCAGCGAAACCCGGAATAAAATAATGACCCAGTTTCAACCCATTCAAACGGAATGTAACGATAGAAACTCAAACATCGTAACTCAGCGAGAAGTTTACATTCAATGAATGAACATATTTTTGGCCAATACTATTTATATTCCATTTACGTAGGTAGTAAAAGTTAAACATAGGTAGATAAACGTGCACTTTTAAAATACACAAACTATTATCAGCCAACATACAATTTACCATTTATTAATTATTTAAAGTATTTTAATCTTGAAGTATGTAGATATACCTGTGGCATAATAACAGTACCTAAGCGGTACCTGTTGCATAATAACAGTACCTAAACTTTGTAAGGTCGGCAAACATGTAAGGTACCTATCTGGAATGCAGGCTTTCCTAGGCTACTATGATAGTCCACTGCTGGACGTAGGCCTCTCCTATTAACTATGCGTATAGACGCATTAGGAGGTAAATGCCCATAATCGCCACGCTGCGCAAGCGGATTGGCGATCGCAGTAATGTGTCCACTATGATGATGCTGGCTGCCCATCAACAATCTTTTATTAAATAATGGTAAGTGACATTTCAATCCCTTAGTCGACTCTTACGACACCCGCAGGAGGAGTTGGGGTGGTGACAAATGTATTCTTACTGCCGTCACCACACGGCTAGCATAAATTATCGGCACGGCAGCATAGCTTACCTACTATTATTTCAGTAGTTGAGTGTTACAATTCCAGACAATCGATGGAATGGAATGGATAAAACCAAAGCTCCGCAATGCCTTTATTTCCTGAGCCCACGAACGTCAGATATTATGTTTCCCGCCACACAATCCCCTAGTTAATGACGGTAGTTCCACTCGAAACAAACCTCCCCTCGATGACCCGAACACCCTTTTTCAACAACCACTGTTGGAACAGTGACAGTTATTGGATTCCTCGCAGTTGAATAATGCATAAGGTCAGAACACTCATTCCGTTCTACTATAAAAAGAGCATTAAAACACCAAGCCTACTTCTGTTCTGCAACCCCGACAAACTTCGAGAGAAAAACCGAAGCGAAAGCAAACTTTGCGGTATGCTTGAGTAATATAGTACACAGTTAAGAGCTAAACATTTTTAAATTGTTGTACAATTGTGTTCACAAGCCGAAACTTTGTATAAATAAAAAGCAACAGTGTTTACATTTAGATTTATAACACTAGCGCGGCCGAGCCGGTGGTCTGGTGAGCATCATTTGTGGCATTTTCTAATTTAATGTGAGCTGTTATTTCGGTGATTTTTTAGGGTTCCGTACCGAAAGGGCAGCGGCCCTATTGCTTAGCGTAGGTACTCGTTCCTTTATTAAAAATATAAATATCAAGACTGTTTTGTATATTAACATATAGGCTCGTTCAAAAATTGGTGATATTTGGGGAGCGTCTTTTCAGAAAAATCGTGAATATTAAATACGATATTTGCTATTTATGTGTATAGAGCATACCTAACAAGAATCCTCAGTGCAGGTGTCTTATACGATACCGAACAAACTATAAAATTATTTACATATATTTGCCAAGTTGAGAACAATAAAAAAACATTAAAGCATTGTCTTTAAAAAGTACTTACCAACATTTTTGTACGAAATAATCTATTTTTGTCAAATCCGATTATCTAGAATTTCTTGACGAAAAACACTGCGTGATAAAATTCAGATTTAACAAGGAAGCTCCCCTGAATTCAATTATGTAAATTGCGAACTCTAAAAATGTACCTACACCTGCTCACTTCACTGGCTATACTTAAAAGATATCTGGCCTACTTGGACTTCGATTTATAACAATGGTAAGAATATTAATACGAGATATTTCAAAAATTTACATAATATATTTTAGTCTCAATGAATTTCAGTGCATAATAATTACAACAATCTGACTGTTGATACTAAAGCTAATAATTACAACAACCTGACTTACCAGGGTAGTCCCAGAAGTGTCCGACCTGACACACTTAAAGAGGTTTTTATTTTGAGTAAATACTTTTTATGAAAAGAATGACCTTTATGAAGCTTAAATTTGGAATTCGAACGCGGAGCGTCGTTCGTCTTTTGTTTAGTAGCCATCAATAGTGAACGCTGTGAACAAATTTTCAGACATGGAGAAAATTGGCCATCGTTATGTGATACAATACTTTAATTTGAAAGGTTTTAATCCAACTAGTATTAAAGTGGAGCTAGATTCTACTTTGGGGGAGTCTGCTCCATCGTTTACAACAGTAAAATATTGGGTGGCAGAGTTTAAACGAGGGCGTTCTAGTTGCGAAGACGAACATAGACGTGGTCGGCCAAATGAAGTGACTACGCCAGAAACTGTCAAAAAAATCCACAAAATTGTATTAGATGACCGTCGATTAAAAGTACGCGAGCTAACAGACATGACAAGGATTTCAAAAAGTGCTATACATCGCATATTAACTCAAAATTTGAATATGAAAAAGATGTGCGTAAGGTGGGTGCCGCGATTGCTTACAAACGAACAAAAACTACTACGCGAGGATATTTCGACCAAGTATTTGGCAAAATTTCACAACAATAAAGCTGAGTTTTTGCGGCGTTTTATCACTATGGATGAAACGTGGGTGCACTATTTCACACCCGAGACGAAAGAGCAGTCGACGCAATGGACTCGAAGAGGAGAACCGGCGCCAAAGAAGGCAAAACCGTTCCATCTGCAGGAAAGGTCATGGCCTCCGTTTTTTGGGATTGCCGTGGGATAATCTTCATAGATTATCTTCAGAAAGGAAAGACACTCAATGGCGAGTATTATGATAACCTTTTGCATCAACTGAGTGAAAAAATCTGTGAAAAACGACCGCATCTAACGAAAAAAAAAATTTTGTTTCACCAGGACAATGCACCAGTACACACGTGTGCCAAGGCCATGACCAAAATCCGAGAGTTAAACTTCGAATTACTTCCTCATGCACCCTATTCGCCCGATTTGGCCCCTTCCGATTATTTCTTGTTTCCAAATTTAAAAAAGTGGCTCGGGGGTAAAAGATTTGCTAGCGATGATGAAGTGGAGGCTGCGGTTTATGGGTATTTTGACGAACTCGACAAATCTCACTACAAACAAGGTATTGAAGCCATCGAACATCGCTGGGCCAAGTGTATAGAACTTAAAGGAGATTATGTAGAAAAGTAATAAAAAAAAAAATATTGATTTTCTTTTGTTTTCTTTGTTAGGTCGGATACTTCTGGGACTACCCTCGTATTTGAGGCACACAGAAAAAATATAATTTTTATTGTAGTAAATCTAAATATAGGATTAAAATACTACTACCTAAATTTGAATATCTTTTATAATATGACTTTTAACCACACTGGATGTTGCTAATTAACTTTGCTTCTATATATCTAATTTCCGTAAAAATTCGACGACAAACGATTATTACAGCTTTTTGATCGTCGGTTAATTTTAAATGTATTGTTATGGTTTTTGATCAAATGTTTCGCGTATGTACGCAAAACATTCATAAGATGCCTCGGCAATAAAGTTGTTCAGTGGACAACAATTCGCGGCACGCGGTAAGACGAGCACTGGGGACTCATCACATGCCGCATTAACCGCCGACCCGTTTGTACTTCCATTCTTAAGAAAAACAATCTTCTTTGACATTACATTCTTGTAATTCTTTTAAACTGTACAATGCAAATATTGCATGTATATAGCGTCTGTATTTAAAATACGGAGCTGTCGAAGATCGCGAATATACTATCATGTCAAATGTCAAATTATCTATATGTATACCTCTACGGCTTGACATCAGAGATAAATATCTACAGAAATAATAGATTTACGTAACTGTAATTCGACAAATTTTGATGTATTACGTATTACTCACAGTTAAGTAGGTAACATAAGCTTGTGTTGCATCGTCCACAGCTTATTATCTGTTTTGCCCGAAGGTTGTCTGGTTCAGAATGCTTTTTAGCATAAGATTCGCCTTTTGTGCGATATTTTTTTAATTTTTTTCATTAAAGTACTTTGTACTTACATTTCTTTATAACTGTGTTGTAACATATCCTGTGTACAATAAAGTGATTTACTACTACTACTACTACTACTAAAGTAAATAAATAGAATTTTCTTAAAAGATTTTTTTGTTCTAACTATGTATGAGTTACGCCTTTTTCATTAGGGACAATGTTCTACGTATTCCAATCTTACCATACTTATCTTATTACCGGTGTTAAAAAATAAGAAAAATAAAATATAATCTGAATATTCCAAAAATATTTTTTTTTATATTAATTCACATCAAAAAATATTTTGACCATATTAGGGTAACAATTTTTTTTTGCGTATTAAAAGCTCGCAAATGTTACTGGAAACTATTAATACTTAGATTTCAGTTTAACTACTTTTTTTTCTGTATGACTGATATTTGTTTATTATTGCCTATCACGGATACATATTTCGATCGGCCCTGCGTTACAAAGGGTACACCATGCCAATATGTGCTTGTATCTCGCTGCATTAGCATACAAACAAGTGCAAGTCCCATCCATTTTCAGCACCCTGTGGTCTTTGGAGTTTCATGAAACAATATAGACCCGTTAAGGGATGTAAACAGGTTATCTCGAGTTAGTTAACCCTTCGCTTGATAAACTCTATATCACTTAAACTTGTTGCACGAAACCCACAAAACAATCACAAACTTCAGAAACGTGGGTAATTTTCAAATTAAATATATTACTTGGATATCATTTATTATACGCATAAACAAAGAATGCCAGTATATGTTGTAAAACGCTCGTTTTGACGCTTAAACATTTGGACCCGAAAGATATTGGAGCTCAACAGTACAAAGGCTGCAAATAAACTTTCTTGTGCTTTGTGCTCATACGCATAAATTAAGCCCATGATATTCTCAAATAGAGGTACCTAGTAGGTAGGACTGAGTCTTAAGGACCAGATTCTGAAAGGCTTAACTCTCAAGCGTTAAAATGAGTTATACAATTGCTATAACCTAACCAAGCAATTTTAACTTCTGTATCGTTAGGTGCAGTGAGAGAAACACAATTTTGATTGGAGATTAATATTTATTCGAGGACTTTTCTAACCTATATTCAACATTATTAGTTATTATTGTCCCAAAATATAACCAACAAAGCAACCATTATGCTGAATATAATTCCGATTAATATTTGTACTCGTATACTTGCACGTTCATCCAATCGTTGCTGGCCAGTGTTTGCTCCCTCTGATTAGATCCTTATTCCAATTTGTACAAACACAGAATTAAGTGGCCTGATCCAATTTATCCAGCTTATTCTTCATTCTTTGGAGTGATTCTCGAGAAAAATTATCTACAAGTGTAATGGAATATAATGGATTACGCCGATGAAGTGAGCTTTTTTGAGAATTATTAGAGTCGGCTGCGTCATGAGAAAGCACAAGTCACAATGTTTAAGATTTTAAAGGTGCCCAATAAATATCATCGATAAAAATCATGCCGACAAAGTGGTAGAATAAAATTATTATTTTTTCGACGACACACGGGCGATGATTTCCCCTACACGTAAAGTGGGGATGATTTTTTTTCGTTTTGCTGAAATCTAGTTTTGGATATCGTTAAATAGGTATTTGAAAAAAAGAATAAGTGCTCAGAAAAACGTTCTAAAGTCAATATTTTCGGAGATATCATCTCCAGAGTACAAAAAAATCTCTCCTCTAACTTATCCTACACTATATTCTGTGCCTACACTAATCGTCATAACATTATACGTGCGTATGGAATACACACCCTGAATAACTAGATACCTACCTACTTCATGATTAGGTAAATAAATGTCAACAAAGGCGTCGCCTATTCACCGTTTACAACTTTGACTACGAAATAAATTACATTAAAACTATAAAACAAGGATAGGGGACCTAAAAGCTTTTCGCGTTTGTTTTTCGACAAGGATAAATCTTAGTTTCTTTTACATAAACCGGTCACTTTGAAGGCAATAAACAGGTCCGTTTACTTTCATTTGACCTTATGAGGACGTGGCTAACGAATCCGCTGTTTCTCCCATAAACATAGAACTTTTGCGGACACTGAAAAGAAAACGGACGGTAGTGGTTAGTAATAACTTTAAGGTCATGCGGGGCAAATGCAACTATGAGGTAAATCCGACTAATTGAAATACCTACTGTTAATTTGTAAAAAGATCATACTTACCTACTATTGTGTTGCTTTTGAAATAAATCAAAGAATGTTCTAGGTATCTTCCAAAAGTTTTTAAGAACAGATTAAAATAAATGTCCATTAGTTGAATTTACCTCATAGTTGTATTTGCCCCGCATGACCTTACAATTTTTCATCTTGAACCGATGGCGTAAGTTGAAAAAGAGTAAGCACATTATGTTTTCGACCGTACATGTTAACCAACCTACAATAACTCAAAATTGGCTTGACCTATCATAGTCAAACTAGTTTTTATTCATCATGATCATCATCATCATCAGCCTATGATAGTCCACTGCTGGACGTAGGCCTCTCTTGTTAACTATACGTATAGACGCACTAGGAGGTAGATGCCCATAATCGCCACGCGGGGCAAGCGGATTGGCAATCACAGTAATGTGTCCACTATGAT
>JALPQI010019830.1:0-30365 GCA_025490895.1 Thaumatotibia leucotreta | reverse complement strand
AGTAAATACCAAAATACAGTGTATTTTCTTGCTTTTTTCACTATATGACGGACTTGAAAATGTTACGGCTAGGGGATCGTTGGTACACTCTGCTATTTAGCAGTAATTATACACTTGTGCTCCATTTCGATCGATTAATAAATCGAATAAAAAAGATTTAAAAAATGCAAGCTATTTAAGAAAATGATATAATTGTTAACATTACGACGACAGACCTTTTTAATTTGAAGAAAAATTGAGATATTGTCTATGGTTATTTTGTTATTACCGTCATCTGTCAGTGTCACTACAATTCACCCACATTCTCTTTTCACGTTGTTGCATTGCATAGCATATTTTAGTTTACGATTTGAGGCTTTTGCGGGATTTTGATTAAGTTTATTAAAATAATTTTGTATATGTACTATAATTATGTCCCTTGTTCTTACTAAAGCTGCTTTAGCACTCAAAAACGCAGAGAACAATTTTCAATTTGTAAAATTTGAAGCACATAAACCAAAAAAGAAGCAAACAGAAACCGAAAAGGACGTGAAACTTAGTCAAAAAGAATTAAATCAAAAGAAAGATCTAGATCTAAAGAAAATCAGACATGAGGTGGTCAAATTTGGCATGTCAGGGTTTGATCCGTCGAAGAAAGAAGAAGCCAGAATAGCTCTCGCAGTGAGTTTAGGTAAGCTGGTTACAATTCAAGTTAAATAGATTTTAAACAAAATTAACGTTTTCCATCAATAAATATCATGTACCTCATCATCCTAATAATTATCCATATATTTCCGCAGGAGCAAAACCACCCAAGAAAGAATATCTGAACTACAAGGAATTAATGCAGAAGAGGAAACAGGAGAAACAGAAAGAACAAGAAAATAAGCAGACAATGAGATCGAAAAGTGTGCTCCAGAGTGGTGGAAAAAAGAAGAAAAAGAAAGGAAATGATGTTGGGCATCTATTAGACACATATGGGAAGGTAAGATTTCCACTATATTTTTAGTTTGCTGTATGTTTTCTTTCACTTATTTAGAGAACAGACAGTCTTGTACTAAATAAATAATGTGAAATACAACTGAAATACACCTGGGGCTTGAAGGTGAAACATTTTAGAAAGGATGGAAGGTGCTTATGGGGTTGGGATTCTAGGTCTGATTCATAGCTGGTCCAATATAATCGAAGCTTATCATCAGAGATCAGACAAATGTGCTTGACTCCAAAGTTGATTGAAAAATTAATCATTTTCATAAAATTACCTGTTTGACACTGCTAACTATGAAAACCTTTGTAAATAGTCACCTCAAAGCTTCGAAACCAAATTTAAATAAATTATTCATTTAATCATTAAATTAATCAAATTTGGAGTCATATCCATATTATTGCGAACAATGATGCACTTTTATCCGATCTCTGCTTATCATAAACAACGCTGTATTCTGAAATAGTATGCGCTTGCAATTGGAATTCTAGTGCTTCATTGTTAAAAACCAAATTAGGACAAAATATTGTCTAAAGATGTAGAGTTGTTCATGATAAGCGTTGATATATAACAACCCTCAACAATACGTTAACAACCCTCGCGAATACTTTCTCAGCAACCAAGTGGTCAAAATGTGGAACAAATTACCAGAAGACGTAATCTCATCAGCAAATGTCAATCAATTTAAGAATAGACTAGACAAACACCTAACTAGCCAAAAGAATACTCTTTACTAAGTGAAGATAAACTGGATACAGGCACCTTTCAGTGGTTTCAACTGCCTTCCTGATAACACACAATAATAATAATATATCTTTGGCAATCTAATTCAGTAAAGCTGTAAATATTTTTGGGACCTTTGGGCCAGGTGCTTACTATGATTTGAGGAAATTTTCTAGTCGGTTCTTTTTCTTATTTTTATGTTGTTGTGAATTATAAGATTTTTTTATGCATGAATTTTTGATGATACCTGTGCTGGATATTTTAATGTGAAATTTTGATTTGAGTAAATAGATTAAAGGGGATGTGAATTTAAATGTTATGATAAAAAAGCTGTAATATACTTTAGTCAGGGTATCCTATAAGTTCTTGTGCAAGTTATATGGATGGAGCTATTTGTTGAAATGGGATTGTAATATTCATCTCTCATTCCTTATTATAGCACTGCTTACGTAAAGACTTACAAGCGTAAGTCTGGCCTGATTACTTTACAAGCGTAATTCCAGCTTTTGATATTAAGGGAGGGTGGTCAAAACCGATAACTCAAGCAAACCGTTTTTTTAAATATGAACTATGTGCCACTCAAGTTGTTTTTTCAATGAAAAAATACCTCGACTTATTGGGTTTGACCACGCAGCCCTCGAGATATTGTTGTTAGTAAGAGAACATCTTGAAATAACATCAAGTTGATGGAAGTTGCTCATGATACAATTTTATTTTTCTTATAGGTTCAGAAAAAGGATTTGAAGAAAAAAGATGGGCCAAGTTCTAAGAAGAGAAAGAAATAATTTGTTGTTTAAGGAATACTGTATAAAATAGAACAAGTTAAGTACAGAAATTCTTATTTTTCTTTAAGCCCCTGTTGCATTGCAATATCTTTGATGAATTTGATGATGCTTGGTAGTTCGGCAAAAGTTTTCCTAATACTAGTACATGGGTTTTCCCTAACAGGACTGTAATGTTTCTGAAGGGCCAGGAATGATAATGTAACTCTTCTGGAACTGTAGGTGTCCATAAACCCTGCATATTATATTAGATACTCTGTGGATGGGTAGCTGCTTATTATATCCCTAATTGCCATCATCATCATTAATAGAATAATTTGAGAATCAGAGTAGATGATTTTTAAGGCCACATTAGATGTTTTAACTACCAAGGGATTCACAACGCCGAATATGACTGTTTTCTAAATTATATTCTCATCTGGCCAAGGATTTAGTATGAGGCCCAAATTATTTCAACATAAAAGTTCAACCCTTGTTCCGAATGCATCCCAAACCGTTGGACATGTAAATTATGACCCAAACTGCCCAGAACCGAAGCCAGTGGAAGAAAATGATTCGAGCCCTACACCCCAATGGAGGGTAACAGGATGGAAAAAGAAGATGGAAGAACATGAACATGAGGGCTAGACAACTAACACAGGGTTAACTCGTCACAATATGTGCGTGCATTAGAGAGGCAAACAGCGAAATTGTAAAATGTAACTTTATAAAACGCGACCCAGTTCTTTGTATTTATTTATCAGACACTGGCGAGGTGACTTGGATATTGATTGTCTGATACCAGACTTAAAAGATACGGCGGTTAAAAGGTTAAAGTCTAACCGCCTTATTCATAAACGTCTCTTAACTTAGCAGGCCGCTAACTATTGTTTGTCCCTTTCGCTCTTACAGACATATTGGTAAGAGGTAAAGGCACAAACAATACTTAGCTGCTCGCTAAGTTAGTAGATGTTTATGATTAAAGAGGTAAAAGTGATAGACCACATCATTTGCTAACTGTACAACGTGGTGGCCACTGGCCAATGGAACTCTAATACTTAACGAAAAAAAAACGCAATTTACATTTCTATCATTTTATTAATAAACATACTGAAGATCGTAGCAATGGCAAAAAGTACTGTTCTTGAAGATGCGCCGTCCCAGGAAACCAGACTCCCTGTCTTCAACATCCTGGCTGGTCACACCTTTCTGGCACTGACTTCTTGAAACCCCTTTTGGAGGGATAGTAGGTAGATTTATTGGTATTTTTCATTAGAGCACTTTTACATGTCGATCTCTACTAGCGCTTCCACACTTCAGGCACCTTTGTTTCTAGAATACTTTCGAATGTAAGTTGATTGTCGTCTTCTTTCCATGATTCACTTGGAGACCTTTATTTTATTATCATCGTGCAGGAATGCTCGGTTGAAAGAGGCTTCTCAGTTCCACAAAATCTTTTTTAGAAAATGTATCTTTTAGACGTGTATGAGGTGTACGTACGCCTCTCGCAGAAAACTTTATACTCGTACATGTAGATATTCACTAGTTCACAATCAATAACGCCTAGAACCAGAGCGCAGGTCTAGTGCTTCTACCAATAGAAGTAGCGCTTCGCAGTCTGAGACCTAATAAAAGTGCAATACAAAACTGAACAGAGTTCCTGGGAACACTGGAAATTGAGATTCTTATCATCTGTCTCTGGCACACCAATGACACCTTCGCTAGAATGGGAGAGATAGATACATATGACTAAAGTTTCAATGTTAACAACGGCTCCTTGTTACTCTAACGTCTTACCGTGCGATGAAAAAACCGAGAACTGGTAGGGCTCGGATTTTTATCTCTCTCATTATAACAAGGTGTCATCGGTGTGACAGAGACATGCTAGAAATCACTATTTCCAGTGTTTTCCCAGTTTCCCAGGGACTCTTTTCAGTTTGGTATCGACTTTTAATTTAGGTCTGACTGGGACGCTCTGTCGCTATTGGCAGAAGCACTAGACTTGCGCTCTAGTTCCTAGGTATTGATTGTGAAGTAGTGAATCTACATGTAGTAGTATAAAGTTTTCTGCGAGAGGCGTACGTACCTACACCTCATACACGTCTAAAAGATACATTTTCTAAAAAAGATTTTCTGGTACTGAGAAGCCTCTTTCAACCGCGCCATCCTACAGGATGATAATAAAATAAAGGTCTCTTAAGTGAATCATGGAAAGAAGACGACAATCAACTTATATTCGAAAGTATTCTAGAAACAAAAACGCCTGAAGTGTGGAAGCGTTAGTAGAGATCGACATGTAAAAGTGCTCTCATGAAAAATACCAATTTATCTACTTACTACCCCTCCAAAAGGGGTTTCAAGAAGTCAATGCCAGGAAGGTGTGACCAGCCAGGATATAAAAGTGTAAATCTTAAATGAAATATGAAAAGAAGACGGCAATCAAATAGGAGTTTTCTAAAACCTGCCAGAAACAAGAGCGCCTGCAGTGTTAGCAGAAATCGAGATGTAAAACTGACCGTGTTTAAGGAATTACGATTGAAACTACCAGTTAGCCAGTTACCCTGCGAAACCGGTTGTCTGAAACTTGTCTGATGTTTTACTATTCGCCTGGATATTGGAGACATGTGGGATCAAGCTTGCCCAGAACCAGGACCCATCTGAACACTCACATGAACAGAGTACCCAAGAACAGTATCCCCACTATGATTTCTGATGTTTGCGGTTAAATAAAGTTCTTGTATTATAAATAGTTTTTTTTTCTATCAAGCATATATTTACAGTTGGTATACAGCCGCGTGACCGCCCTCAGTACCCTTTTCACTCCTGCTCTGTGACCCCATACCACCATGTATTATGATTATTATACAAATGGGGCTAATACATTTGTCAGCTACATTTGTTATACATATAAAACTCACTGATAGGGAAGAGTGCTCCGTTATGCAGTGCATTAAGTATAATTAAAACCTTACACAGCCTTGATCATAAAATAGTAATTGAGTATCATCATCTCAGCCATAAGACGTAGTCCACTGCTGAACATCCGTAGGCGAACTAAAGTTACTGACATAGCCCTCCGGATTAGCAAGCTGAACTGGCAATGGGCAGGCCACATTGCACGCAGAGCAGATGGTCGATGGGGTCGAAAAGTGCTCGAGTGGAGATCACGGCTAGGCAAACGCAGCGTAGGACGTCCAAGATGGACAGACTATCTTATCAAGGTCGCCGGGACACGGATGCAGCTGGATGCAGGTCGCATCTAACCGGTACATGTGGAGGTCTAAAGGGGAGGCCTATGTTCAGCAATTGAGTATTAGCTAAGTAAAATTTCCTTTGTAATTCATAAAATATACTCTGTCCTACAATCTGTATAAAAGGAAAAAGAAGGCAAATAAACAAAATGTAGCTGCCAAGAGTTAGCTTCCCATATGCATAGTCGTGAATTGCCAATTACGGAAATGCACATTGATATAAAAATAAAACAAGCATTGCATGATATCATTCCCAAGGTAAAATATGTTATTGTATATTTTTACTGTTTCCTTGAAGTGGGCACTTTCTCTTTAAGAAATTATATTATATGATATTATTTCAAAAAACGTATGTTTAGTGATCAATGACTTCTGCCTTTGCTACGTATATAACAGTAAGTGCTGCGAGATACAACTTTATGAATAGATGGTGTCAAAACGCCTGGGTACAGTGAACGTAAGCATAAATCCATACAATAACTATTATTTTAGTTTAAATGAAACAGCATACAACATGTTAAAATATTTATATAATTAAAGATAGCTAACTATAGTTAATAGTATGTACATCACGATAAATACAGTATAGTAATATTATGCAAGGCAAGTTCAATTATTAAATAAATAATATTTAATTCAATCTAAAACAAAATATAGACAAGTTATAATACATTTACACGTAAGGTTCAAAATATTTAATAGCCGTAGTCATAGGTTTTTCGTTCATTTTATTCGTTGTCGCGGAGTTTTTAACCCTCATTTTGATATCTTTAGGCTTGAGCACGTTTTTATGATTTGCACTCGGGGGCCTGACGCCTATGAACTGCTTGTTCGTGACGATACTCTTGCTGCTCAAACCAGACGTCTCCAAGAATATGTCGAAGGTGCCCTTTGTCTTTGCCACCTCCGCTTTGGCTACAATCATTCTCGGTTCACACTTCACAGTGTTGTAAGACCCACTGTTGCTGCCAGACGAATTGCTGGACTCGATGTCGGAATTCCTAACCGATTCAGTCTCCAAATTTTCTATGTTCGATAAAAGATCAGGTTTATTCGACAATTTGGCGTTTTTTTGTTTGTTTAAATTTTCACCTTCGAGAAATGTATCGTTTTTTTCCTTGCCGCCATCTTCAGGTACGGGTAAGATATGTTCGGTGACGACGTCGGACATGGAACCGTCACTGCTGCCAGAGCTTATGCGGTATTCCTCAGCAACAATGCTGCCTAGCTCGTCATCTATTTTAAATTCTTCAAAATTCTGGGACAAATCAAACTTGTCGATGTCATCGAAATACTCTGCTTTATGCAGTTCCGCTTTTTCTGGACCGCGATTGAATTGGTGATCCAACTCGGTGAGGTTGATGTGTTTGCCGCCGCTTTTCCCTCCCTTGTTTATTTCAGACAGGATAGAGGACACCGTATTGCCCATTTGAATAGAAGCGCGAGGGTCCACTTTCGGCTGCATCGGATGCATGTTAAAGTTGGGTAAGTAACTGTCTTGTGGGAAACTAGTTTCTTCTTGCTTTTCATCTTCGTCGGGAATGATGATCTCGGTGACTTGCGGCAGTTTGGGTATGTCTTTGTCGCTTATTTTGTTCTGGATGCGAGGTAGCGACACCACCTTAGCCACACTGTTGTTCCGCTGACTCACGTGTACGGGGTACTGCTCATTGTGAATCTCGACCGTTGGCTGTGAGAGTAGCAACTCCCTTTTGCCATTACTGACTACTGGAACATTTATCTCTGAAATGGAGCAGTAGTCGGGTTCTACGTTAACTGTTGCTACTTGGCCCACTCTCCTCTTAACTTCTGCAACCCGTTGGTTAGCCGCAACGGCTTCAGAGTCTGACGGTTCTGTTTTCTCGGCTTTGAATTTGGCCGACAGGTTCTTTGGTTTCGGTGGCAGGGCGGGGGGAGTTCGCGGCACTTTCCTCTTATTAAATATTTTCATCGTACCCATTTCGGCGTCCTTCTTCTCAGTATTTCGTTCTATGTTAGCAGCTAGATTCTTAACTATGGAGCCTCTAATGTTTGGCACAGGGACTTTTGCGGCAGTCGAACGCGGCAGCGGTACGACCCGTTCGGCGGTCTTAGTAACTATTGGCTCGTATTCATTGCTGTAGATGCTCTGTATCTCGTACTGAAATCCCTGCGCGGTGTTTGGGACCTCATAGCTGTGTTCAGACGCAGTCTCCAAGCTAAATTTTACGATCTTGTTTGCTCTTTTTTCTGACCTTGGCAAAGTGTGATTGTTTGCTCGAACTTTGTCGTCATACGAAATGCTATTGAGCGTGGAAAATTGGACTCGCTTGGTCGATGATTTGGGACTTGGTGCTTCGCTCGACTTGGAGTTGTCATTGCTGCTGTCATCCAACGAATTTTGGAGTAAAATTTGATTGACGCACTCAAGGACGGGGTTGTTTTTGTATATTTCATTGGTTGGGCTGTCGTCGGCGTCGCTCGTGCTGGCGTACCAGTTGTCATTAGGGTCGTTGGGGTTAGTCTTAATCAAAGTAGATTGTAGGTTATTATTCTTGTCATCGAATCTATGGTTGAATCGGTCGTTGTCTTGTATCATGTTTTTACACAATACTTCATTCTTAGCTGATATTACTTCAGCGTTGAGAATGCCACTGTTAAACCCAGCAACGAGTAAGTCGTCGGCAGATTTCGACTTATTGTTATTAAGTGCTCCCCTCTGGTCCAGACAATCAGTGTCTTGCTCGGGGTCGCTGACATTGCAATACCAAGGTTTCTCGTTTGCCTCTTCATTGAGAACATTGTTTAAGAATACTTGTCTGTTAGCTTTAATTTCATCGGACGCTTGTCTTTTTATTCCGTGCAGTCTTTCAATTTTCGTAGAATAAGTTTTATCTGATTCACTGGCATTAACTATGTCTTTCTTAGCTTCGCCGATAAGTTGATCTATTTTCATCGACGCTCTCCTTATATCTTTTGCAATTTGATTGGCGGTTAAGTCGTTTTCGTTGTTTACTTGATAACTCATGCCGACACATTCTTCGGCACTACTGCTGTTGGCCTGATTGTAGCCTTTTTGCGAGTTATCGTAGTATTTGTTACTCTTTCTCCCAGAGTATTTTCTTGAACGTCTGAAAACATCTCGCCTAACAAACGCTTGCTTATTTTTAATAAAAGTTCCTTTGCTGCCGGTACTAGCATTGTTGCCTTCTTCGCTCGAACTGCTATTGCCATAAGCGACATCGTTCTTAGGTAACTGGAAGCTCTTACTCAACCTAGTGTTCTTCTGGAACACTGGCGGCGAATTCCGTTCACGGTAACTGGAACTTCTCACGAAATTATTCTGAAATCTGGAGTCGGTGCTCTCTAAGCTTTGGAATTCTGGGTCAGTCTCGATGTTAGTTTGTTCGCTCGTGAAGCCTAGGAGCTGTTGGCAGTTGCTGCAGTAGGATTTTCGGGCTTTGAGTTTGACGATTTCCTCTTGTTGGGACTTGATGATTTTTTCTTTCTGGTGGAGAGCTATGTGCACTTGTTTCTGCTCTCTGGTGAGGCGGGACTCGAGTAGGACTAGGGAGCGGAGGACGAGAGCGAGCTGGTCCTGGCGGAGACGGCGCTCCTGGGTGGCGCGCTTGTCGCGGGCGGCCAGCGCCTGCCCGGCCTCCACGAGCTGGTGCCGCTGCTTGAGCACGGACTCAGACTGCTGCTGGAGGGCGCTGCGGACCGCGTCCAGCTCGCGTCGCAGCTCCATCGCCTCGGAACTGCTGTCCATCTGGAAACAAGGGAAAAGCGAACGTTATAGTTTTGTTTTTTTTTTATTAATAAAACAAAAATCAATTGCGTTGATTGTATAGGTAAGTAATAATAGCTCGTATCAGAGCAGTGAGTGTCAAGAAAATCCTTATTAATGTGAATTTTTAGCATATAAAATACTATAGTTCATTATTTTTGGCTCGAGGAACACAAATATGCAATTAAAAAAGTGTATACATATTTTTGCCCTTGACTGTACATAAATTGTATATATATAGTTGTAGTTGTATAGGTACAGGATAATTTTTCGATCATGTAGCAGAAGTGAACAGGGCGCCAGGGACGGTCACGCTGACCAGATTTCAATACGGGGACAACTATTTAACATATCGCAAAAAAAAGCTCTACTTACTACTTAAGAGTACTATCAATTAATCGTTATTAGAAGTATTTGCGATTTTTGGTCGTCCTTGGTGAAAGTTACTCAGCGTGACCGTCCTTGTTCGCACCTGCTTACATGACCCAAAATCACCTTGTATATTTGTGAATAAAAAGATGATGCATTTTATTTGTTCAGCCATAAAAAATCTGTTGATAGCAGAAAGCTCATATTTATTTTATAACGGTAGATAAAATTGGCGAATTCTTTATAAACTTGTATGTTTGAAGATAATTGACCAATATCGGAACGATTGCCTTATCCTGGACCATTAATTATTAATGACGTATTTGGTACGTAGCGTACGTAAATATAAATACACTACGTCAAAAGCGTGCAATAGCAATAACGTAAGCAAATTACCACAAATGAAATACGCGTGGATCAAGATCGACATTTAGCTAGACATTTCAACGGGGCATGAACAAAATGTCAAGTACGGCCGTTTTCTTTTGCACGAGGAAATAATGTGCAAATCCTATGCTTTAATCAGATAAAGATTCTTACGGCAATAGGGTAAATCACTAGTTGATTGGCATTGTAAGAAATCGGCTCCCTTAACTTGGTAGTGTATCTTAAAAGATACATACTTTTTGTCCCACTTTTTGTATTTTTTTAAAGACAGAATTTTTTGCTCTACACAGCGCCGAGGAGGCTAGAACGCACGTTTTCTTTAATCTGTCAAGTTTAGGGTTAAGGTTTTAGGTAACGTGTAAAAACAAGAAATTACTTCGTTTTTTGAACATGGCTTGTAACATACGTTATATCGCCGGTTGACAACCAAAACTCACTAAGTAACAAATACCTACTTGAAATAGAGATCGTATCTAAGTTCTGATTCAATACTGACATAAGAGGTTGCGAAGAGTAGTGACAGTTTTTATAGTGAGTTTTGGTTGTCAGCCGACGATATTATGTTTTTAGTACAGCGATATTATGTTTATTTAGTACGTTACGATTGCGTACAGTTATCCACGCAGATAGCTGGCTAGGTGTGCATATGCACGTTATATGCATTTGTAATAAGGGCATGATTAGTCTCGAACAGGCGGATCCAGGATTTCGTTCAGGGAGGGCATAGACACACCTAGGTCCAGTGTAAGAGGGGGGGGGGAGGGAGTGCCCCCCATTGCTCCCCACCCCTTGGATACGCGCTTGGTCTCGAATGGCCAAAATACGTTTGTACACTTGAGTCATTTACCTCACACTGAGTGTAGCGAATAGATCTAGAAATACTCTATTTTATTGACATAAGCGATTGAATTCACAGTTTCAGTTGACACGTTATTTATACTTTGGAGAAGCCTTAAGTACAATACAATATAACATGTCTATGGGTTGAGACATGTGGCGCTAAGGTAAAACATGACTAAACTGATAAATACGAATAATGTTTTTCTCGATGCTTACCACTAGACTCGATCTAAACTTCTTGGTACTGCGATAACATACATCAACATATAACATCATTAATTATTAACACTGAACCGTTTTTCATACCAACTGTCTAACACTGAACATCAAGGATACTAATTAATGTACGCACATGTCTTGGCTTCATACAATTACAAGTAACATCATTACCCGTCCAAAATGTCTTATAATGGTATGAAAGTCGCGACCAATAAGACTTTATGTATTAGACTAAGTAGATCATGATAAAAGTCCAAAGTCCAAGCAATATGTGCCGGCGGTCAAAGAGTATCGTAAAAATCGTCAGCGGAAATATGTGCTGATAACACAAGATCACCCCAACAAGACTGTGTCAAACGCATTCAGCGACCTTGAATATTTTGCAAAGTATGCGTCGAATACGGAGGTACGGAAGCCACGGATTGACTGGTCAATGAGTTTTTAAGATTTACAAAGGGAATGTGTCTTTACACAAAAGGTCTTTTACACTTTTTAAACCGAGGCTTTTGCTTCGTTTAACCAGTGCTGTCAGCCCAGTGCAACAGACACGTATTAGGTACGATTCTTCACACATTTAAATGTGCAAAAAATGTATTGCATACTGTAGTGAGGGATTCATAAAGGGAAGTACGGAAGTAGGGACCTGGGGGATACCACGATCTACTACTTGTAATACGATTCATTTTAGTACCTAATCTGTATCGCAATGTGTCAGTTCCACAGAATAACTGTCGAAAACTGACAGGCAAGAGATCCTGGGAGCTCCCAGGATCATCAGGTAACCTGCCGCGCCAGGGTCCCTGGCGCAGCAGGTTACCTATTCGTTGGTCTAAATAAAATCAGTTATAGGATAACGCGTATAAGACTGCGCTAGACAATCATCTCTGAGAGATAGATATGGCAGAAGATCATGCGGAGAGCTGCGTTTGCCTATAACACCGGCGTGGGCGCCCCATTCCCTCTACCAAGAGTAAGAGAACCACAAAGAACAGGTAAGTCCATGAATTGAATTCAGTTAAGTAGGTAAACGTTAAATTGTATTGGCGATGCAACGTCGTGCAGGCTATGCGACAAGGGTTTCGTCGCCAATGCACTGGACCTACTCAAAATACCGCTCAATACCGCCCATGCTAAAATATCTATATGCAGGATTGTACAACCAACGAAGGCGTCATTAGAGTGACAGACACCTTCGTCTTCGTTTATATAACAATTCTATTTAACTACATAATTTATTTATTTTCTTAACGCTCGCTTGTTGTTGTCCTTTTCTATCTTCCAATTGGTTCCACGGAAGACCAGCGCTCCGGCATTAGATGTCAGAGTATATGCTGAGTGGGACCCAATTGCAGCTCCTACAGCAACACACTTTTCTCACCTCTTTGGTTTTTTTTTTAGCGTCTGTATTTTGTCTCTGTAGATGTAAGAATGTATCTAATTGTTTTGTGTGTAATTGTAGTTATGCAAAAAATGTTTTTTCTTTCTTTTCTTAGCCAACCATGACGTCAGACCAACAAGCCGTTGGGTGCGAAGTGGGTGTAACCCTTTAATCTGCACAAACGATGATGCGCGAACGTCTGAGTCTCAAGTCTCATGCTGGTTCTTATAGGAGGCAGCAGCCGTACCTTGAGTTGGCAATTAAAAATTACGTTAGCGACAATCGATAGGCAGAATAAGCCATCACGCTCGCTTCGTTCATATCGATCTTATAGTGCGTCATGTGCAAGCGATATATACATCTTACGCACAGGCCTACTACCGTAAAAATCGACTTCGTAAATTTCGAGGATTTTTCTCTGTCACTCAAACGAAGGCGTCGATTAGATTGAGCGAGACAAATCCTCGAAATTTACCAATTTTGTTATTCGCGGTAGGGCCGCTGGTCTCATCGCGAGGGAAGAGAGTTATCAGCTAAAGCGAACAAAAGATAAGCGCTCCCATGCAAATAAAAGAGACACGGCGATGTTTATTACTCCGCTTAGCTATAATAGCTATGAGCTATAAATGTCGCAGTGTCCCTTTTATTCTCACGGGAGCGCTTATTTTTTGATCGTTTCTATAGTCGATAGGTTAGTTCACGGTGGTACCTACCTATAGTAGGTACTTCGTGGCAGATCAGACAAAATACTACATAACAGTCCGCGGGCCCCTGAGCTTAAATGAAGCGGCTGAGCGTAAAGAAAGATACCCATGTGTAATGACTTCACCACGGGGCACCAATCTACTTATAGGTATTCGCAATTCGTGACCGACCAATTTAGCAGTAAGTATCAATGTTATGGTACATGAATAAATAAAATGATTTGCTTAAGCATAGGAAACAAATGCGTTTGACACTCTTTGGGATTGTTGTGGTTTATGAGTCAAGACGATTTGGACATGTCCAGACATGAATGAGCAAATAAAATTCATTGTGAAACTCGATTAAGTCACTCGACATCGGACCTTGAGTACAATACAGAAACTTAATTTGATGTTTTAAATATTTTAACTTTTGTATTATCCGTAGGTATTAGAACGTTGGAGATAATAAATAGTAATTTGCTATGTAAAGTTTTCTGAAGGTATGAATATTGACAGATTTTTTTTTCTATTTCATTGTACTGATTTCGGACGAACGTATTAGGCTCTATTCATCCATAAAATTGCACAAATGTCACCAGACTCAAAGATTATTAAGAATTTAAAGGAAATGAAAATAAAAGAGCCGCATTTTCTTGAATCTTAACGACGACGGCTATCAGGGAAAAATATAATATTCATACCTTCGGAAAACTTTACATAGCCAGTACTGGTACAAGTATAGGTATTTACCTAGGTAGAGATTTAAACTTTCGTATGCTTAGTAGCAGATCTGCCCCATTATAATTTGACTTTATGATTTTATGAAATAGCCGTCAAAGTCACATCGCTACCTCAATATTATAAGGTTCTTTGTTACACTCCCTCAATCAAATCTGGACTAAGTATCAGTGTGACAATGTTCAAATTCAAATTACAAGTTGACAAAACTGCAACATAGAACCTCTTAACCCCGACGGTTGAGAAATGTATTAGTTTTCAAAAATGGGTAACTATACATATTTTTAGTAGAGATGGTGTGTTTTTTAGGCTCTAGTGCGAGAAGTGTGTCATTTTACGTCAGGTTTGAAACTTCGGAGGGCCATCTGTACTAGAAAACGTCGTACGAGATACGTGCAAAAACGAAACTTCATGTTTTTCGCACTTGTGTCGTAATGTACTATTTTATATATAAGCTTTTGTATTTTTCTTTTGCTTTAATAATAATAACCAAGCTTTTTAGCAAATAAATAATGTGTGAACTTAACATTTTCCCGCCAGCGAACTATTTTCATCATGATATAATATTACTGTATTATAAAATATGCGTTCCCAGTTAATGAATGAATTCATTCATAAATTGGGTATAGCTACCTACGTAGGCACAGCTTATAATACAATTGCCGACTCATCTGTTTATGTAGTAATATTAGTACTGAAATAATAATTATTAAGGCGTTGGCAGTGGAATAATAATAAGTTTTCACCGCAAGCAACACGATGCGATTTGATACGTATCGGCCTTCGAGGTACATGCGCTTGCGGTCGGGTTATTCCCCAATCTGATTTTTAACTAGTTATAGTTTGAAATACAGGTTCGATAATATTGTAATATGTTTGAGTCTCACGTTAGTTATAAATTTAAAACACCCTAAAACTTTTAAATCATTACGTAAGGTGGGGTAAGATGGAACGGTTTTTCAAAAAGCTAAGACAAAAGCGGTAAGACAAAAAGTCGTCCTTTTGGCACAGCGTATACAGGTAGCTTTCATTGAAAGCTACCTGTATACGCTGAAAAGCCGATTCTGAAAAGAAAACCGGTTTTGGTTGAAAAAACCGTTTCATCTTACCCCACCATACCTTACTTGTCTTTATCTTAAGTAGTGAACCTGTATTTTTTTCCTCTAATATTCACCAAATACTCGTAATAAAATAAAACTAATTTCAGTTTCTAATATTAACGATCACTTGAGCATTGCCGCGGACGGATGGACAGACAGACATGGCGAAACTAGGATTCCTAGCTGTTTATGGAACCCTAAATAGCTATAACAAATACCAAGCAACTGTAGAATATGAAAAAAAAAACAAACTTAAAAACTTGCATTCCTTTATATCGCATTTATAGAACACAATCTTGGTTTTATTACCAACTTAAAACCTTAAACCTTGAATTCACGGACATTTTTAGTTAAAATTATTGATATTTATTAGTATTACCTAACGTAAAGATCTATCTGCGAACGTGATTTATATGTGTCAAAGACGACAAAATGCTATGGAAAGTCAGCCATGTTTGTTTATTTTTTTTAGATTCTACTGACGAATGGTATACGTACCAACACGGTTAAACAGTGGCGTAACTATAGCATCTGGGGCCTGTGGCAAATTATTTTGATGGGGCCCTATCAGTGAAAATCGTCACATTGTACTCAGTTTAAATTTAAATTCACTGCCTCTTGGGTCGGGGGCCCGTGGCATTTTGCCAGCCCTGCCAACCTATTGTTACGCCACTGCGGTTAAAAAACACAAAAAAAAAAATAAAAAAATCATAGCAATGTAATCGAATACGGAATGACCCTAGACGTTAACTCGTTGCGTAATTATGGTATCATTACAACTACATCGTTTACGCAAATAGGATAGTCAATGCGTACTATATGTTGTCATTAGAACTTAAGGCTAAGCCACACTGGAAACGTGTGCAGCACGTGCACGCCACGCAAGCGGTGTGCCATCTATTAAGACATTTTCATCACACCTGTTTGGTAAGTGCGAACGCCCGCCCGCCGTATGGTTGTCATTACTGACAATCATTGACAATCATGGATTTCATACAACATTACGTTTGCGGTAGCATAATAAACTGGGTGAAATCTTTACATGATACAAAATCATATTTTCTGGATCTACGCATTTCACGTACTAACTTTTACTATGGGACCATCTTTGAAAAAGTTCCCACAAAATCTATATCTCCTTACAAATTGTGAAACCAGCTGTCATTGCTCGAGTTGTCATTACCATAGACTTATTAATTTAATAGACCGAGTCTATTATATCTGTGGGTGACGCCAGCAATGCCTGTCAACGATCTTTGTTTGGCTATACTAGTGCACCTAAACCGCAAATAGTAAAAGTGATTAAAATAAAGCTTTTCATGTATATTTCTGTTCGATAAGTGCACGGAATGTGATAAAAGTGATGACTTGTGTGGTTCCATGGTGTAAAAACCGCCAGGGTTACCTGAATGAACAAAATAAAGACATTACGTTTCACCGGTAATTTAGTTTTGACTTGAATTTTAAAATTTCGAACCTTATTAAGGTAAAAGTAACTGAAAATCTTATTCAATATTTGTTGCCGGATACATGTGTGTAGCTTTGTGAATTAACCATTCGTATTTGCATTCGTAATGTAATTATAAATAGTGGGATTCAAATATCTGTATTGCATAGTGTTGTACTTAAGCGATCGATCGTGATATCGATAAATCTATTGATAGCCAACTCAGAAAATGAATCGATGTTTTTAATTTCCAACAGGTTTCCACAGGACACTGAACAAAGGCTAATATGGGTCAAAAATATCAAAAAGGCAGACGACTGGTGCCCTAAAAAGTATTCAAAAATATGCTCCGCACATTTTTAAGCTGTTGTTTCAGGCAAGGGCGTACCCATAAGTGATTACATTCTGACGTAGTACCCACCATATTTGGTAATCATCCAATGTCATGTCAACCAGAAAGTAAAGTAAGTTTAGTTTAATAATGACACTCATGTGATACTTGTGTAGACTGATTAATTATAAAGAAGCCATCATACGAAAATTGTTAGGTATGCTTTAAGGGATGATAAGTTCCGTAAAACATGTTATAATGAGGGTTTTCTGAAATGCCTTTCATCAGGGCGGCAGCACTGAGGCGTCAGGTCCAGAAACTTGTCTAAATTCTCAGAGCGCCTATAGTTTCGTGTTTAAATGATTTGTACAAGTTAATAAAATTATGTAAAAAAATAAAATGACCTTCTTCTAGTTAGTTGTTCTTTGAGGCTAGGTAATTGTGTTTCTTAGCGGGACCTTACCGCTAAGTGGCGCCAACTAGTGGCATACGTTTTAGACAGAACACTTCTTATGACATTTGACATTTTAATTAAAGAAAATATTTCATTAATTTTGTGATTTTATTTTTATCCTAAAGTGTAGATTTAGAAATCATGACATATTAAGGATCGCAGAAGATCGTGATTCTGGGTAGGAAATAAGGTTTATTCGCACTGTTCATCGCTACCTAATTTGGTAAAAATATTATTATTGCCGATAAAAGCATACGATGAAGACTGGACAACACTAATAGTAATGACATTTTATCTAGTCAGGTTGGTAGCATTGTTCAAGAAAATGGAGTCTGTGATATAATTCACGACCGAGTAGAACTACCTTGTTTGTCTCTTTTTCCTTATGGAATACATACTGAGATGGTAAAGGATGACAATAGTTTGTTCAGGTATGTCTTAATACACGGAATCTTCCCTATATTTTATCTGTGGTCATTACTATGTAATGTGTTTAATAGTGTGTGTGATTAATATGTAATGTGTTTTTTTGTCGTATACAATTATCCATACTGATCTCTTTCAAATGTGTATACATATTAATGCACACAACTGTAGTCGTTATATTTATTTTCTGCCGAATTTGATATAAGTCCGATAGTAAAAGGTGATTGCAATCATGAGTATCTACCAGAAAATATAATTTTGTATAATGTAATAGATTTCACCCTGTATACAAGGTGCTGCAAATTATGAAACAATGCCATATGCAAGAAAGAGATCCAGTCATTTGCCACTCACTAAAAGCCGTCACAAGCAAATATTTCCAATTTAAAAGTCAACCCCCGCAATTTATGTTAAGCACGAATGTCGCTAGTGCCACTACGGAAGTAAGTTCGTCGACCTGAGATACGGGTGCGAAGTGATAGTGCGTAATGCTATGTTTACACGGGCTTAGTACCTAATGCCTAGTACTTGTCGCTTGTAAAGGTGCGTTTAAACCAAAAGAGCATTCGCTGTTCTAGCGCCCGTTCTACGAAATCAACCAATCACGTTTTGTGTACTGATCGAAATTCGTAGAGTGGGAGGTTAGAACAGCGAATGCTCTTTTAGTTTGAACGCACCTTTACACTTGTCAAATGAGTGTAAACAATAAACATGTTGTATAAGTGCTTAGTATTAGTATAACTGCAAGTGCGAGTGATTGGAAGCCGGTACTGATTACTAAGCGACAAGTATCTACCCCCAGCTAAAAATCTGCTAATACTTGTCACTTGTCGAGTGGTGAAAACATATAGCCATTAAAATAATACTAGAGTAATGCGTAAAAACACTAAAAACCTTTCTTAACACTAGGCTGCGATAATTCATGGCAAGATCTTGTAAATTAATACCATGTACTAACACCAATGTGTATGGTAACTTACCACTTGTGCAATTGTGCATATAAGTACCACGTACACTAATGACAAGTACTAAGCCCGTGTAAACCAAGCATCTCTTATGGATACCTATACCGCCGCTATAATTACTAAACCTCGTATCTGCAATACTCACTTGATGGGAAAAACAGCCGTATTCAGAGTGAAAGAAAGGTGACATTCCCATGAAATGATTTCTGTTGATCCGAGATGGGGTAAGTATAGCGACGATATGTTTGTACGAGTAGTAAGTTCTTTTGTCTGATAAATTCGACCTTACGTTTTCGCTAGCAGGATCCGGTTTCAATTATATTCCGCATAAAATATAAATACAATTACAATGCTTTAATTTACATTCAATAATCGGATGCCCAAGTTAGGCCTTGAGACTTGGCCGGTTTAGAATAACTCTGGATCTGGGGCCCTAGCGCGAAAATCGAAATTCGTAAATTTCGAAGTATTTCTCTGTCACTCAAACGAAGGCGTCATTAGAGTGAAAGAGACAAATCCTCGAAATTTACGAATTTTGTTTCGAAATTTTCGCGGTAGTAGGCCTGGGTCGCGTTTTATAAAGTTACAATTTACAATTTTGCTGTTTGCCTCTCTTTCTAGCCAATATGTGTGTGCGTTAGAGAGGCAAACAGCGAAATTGTAAAATGTAACTTTATAAAATGCGACCCTGGACCTGGACTACTATCGCTAACACCGAGGTCCGTTTTCGGGAATTTGTCTTTGTGACTTCAACCTCAAAGTTTGTGAAAAAATACCACAGTATTAAATATCATGATAAAACGTAATTATTGTTACGTTTTGTGTAACGGATCAATTTCGTAGAGTGGGGGATAGAATGAGCGAATGCTCGTTTGGCCTAAATGCACCTTAATAAAAGATAAGTCATTTTCTTTTTAATTTACTCTATCTATAGGTAGTAACGACCGAAGAGGACTTTCACCAATAGGCTAGGACTAAATAATATATCTATTAAGCATCATTAGGCACCAGGTGTCATACTTTTGGAGTAAAAGAAAGTGAACTCAAAGGTCAAAAAACTACCGTTACGTCAAAAAAGTCTCAGGTCAAAGTCTTAAGTTATGCGTTTACGTCTTTTTGAAGTTAACTTACACCTACATAACAACCGTTTAAGCATGTACAAAAACTAAGTTACACAAACAAACCCACGCTAATTTTAAAATCGAAAGTGATTTTCTAATCGGTAGGTATTTTTATCACTTGCCATATCGGTCTACTCATTGTTCTTGTGTTTGTTGATAATGATGATTCTACAGGACAAAACAATTGAATTGATTTGAATGGCTGTTTTATTATTTTGATTGTGTGTTTACTAATATAATTATGTGGTTTACAATTACAAATAATTAACGCATGATGTTTAATGCCTAGTAGTCTTAATTAAGCAATAATCGTGTTTCAGAAAAACATTAAGATCGAGTTTACCAAAAATCAATCATATTTGATATTTTAGAATTACACATAAAGGTGCATTTAGACCAAACGAGTCTGAGAGTCATTCTATCTTCCACTGTACGAAATTCGTTCGCTACTCAAAACGTGATTCGTCGAAATTCGTTGATTTCGACGATTTAACGTGAGACTCAGCCACAACGCATACAAGCCATAGATACAAGGTGAGCCCAACCCAAGCATTGCTTAAGGCATTGCTTCCATCCAGGTAAATCCCTAGCTGGCTGGGTTGGTTTCAGAGGTAAATGTAATGGGATTCGGAAAAGAGTTTATCGCCTTAAATCATCATAGAAAACCTTTTTGATTTCTACGCTAATCATACTTACGGACCTCACTTTAGAATGATGTAAAAAAATAGTTTCAGATTGTAAAAAACAAAAATAGTACATTACGACACAAGTGCGAAAAACTTTTTGCACGTGTCTCGTACGACGTTTTTTAGTATAGATGGCCCTCCGAAGTTTTGGTCCTGACATAAACCACTTCTCGCACTAGCGCCTAAAAAAGGCACCATCTGTAGGCAGCACATTGTACAATCATCCTATTTAAAAGTCTATGTTGAAAGTATAGCTTGTTTTTCTACAAAAACTCTATCGCTGGCCATAGCCACCATAAACAATACTTTCTTCTTATCTCTCTGAATATTCAACGCTGGCGCTGGCGGAGCGTGCGATACTTGGCACATTACTTATGTACAGTCCGGGACAGTTACTAAAATATGTTTAGTAGGTACTGTGGCCAACCAGCCTTTCTGTAGAAGTCGGCAAATTCAAATTTACTAAGGGAAGTAAACTCTTTTCACCTACATTTTTTTGAACCAGCCGCCTTTTTCTGCTGACAAATTGGTTGGCCATATTTATAAAGAAATATATAATTATTCATATTTCTCTCTTATTTATATTGCATTGCATAGGCAAACAAATGCCAAGGGACGTTAACCTTGGCATCTTAGAAGCGAAGTCCTGTACATTGATTTGAGAACCATTTGCTCCAAAATTTGCTATTTTGATCAGTTAGACAATATTAAGTTCTTCAATATGGTCCTGCTCGTAGAACCTACTTAGAAACTGGTTTAGTTTTTTGTATAAGCTGTACATTTGTTTATACTAAATGGGTCAAAATTCTTTTCGTTGTCTTATTTTGTGACCCTAAAAACGTGACGCAGTGGTGATTTTTCTGTGAGACGATGTTTTGTTTTCAATTTCTGATGTATGGATTAAAATCTAGCGTGAAAAAGAAATACAAGTGCACTGGATTTTTTTATTTACTGTGTCGAAACAGTAGCTAAAAGTGTGACAGAGTGGTATTAAACAAGACAACGAAAAGAATTTTGACCCAAATGTCATGCATCTTTATTATTTTCAAATAAATTAAACAGCATCAAAGTAAATTATAAATATTAGATGTCATATACCAAAGAAAAACGACCAAGATCACCATGTCCATGTGTCTCGGACATAGGTGATCTTGGTCGTTTTTCTTTGGTATATGACATCTAATATTTATAATTTATATAGTATTAAGTAGTGTGACTACTGGAGAAAAATTAAAAGTACAAATCAAAATATTTAGTTAATAAATAATTTGATTTGTGTTTTCGCAATATGCTGTAAAGTATTCTGATAGGAGGTGCAGGCATGTAGTTAGTGCTTGCCCTTAGAGAATGGTCAAAGGCGCCTAGCCTTGTAAGGGATTGCATATACCCGAGAAATTTGACCGGTGGGTGCTAAGACCGAGTGGCCGAGGGGTACAGGCATCAGCCGCGAAAGCTGAGTACGTGGGTTCGATCCCCACCTCGGACATAGGTGATCTTGGTCGTTTTTCTTTGGTATATGACATCGAATATTTATAATTTATATAGTGTTAAGTAGTGTGACTACTGGAGAAAAATTAAAAGTACAAATCAAAATATTTAGTTAATAAATAATTTGATTTGTGTTTTCGCAATATGTTCAGCATCAAAGTAATAAAACCAAGACATTGTGTACCTAAATAAAACAATATTACCACTTAGAACGATATTATAGTTACACAGAGGCGACGTAATTACATGTTTACATCTTCGTTTTTACGACTTCAGGAATACTGTTACAATTACTCTATCCTCATGTTACACCGTGTATTCTAATTATGTAAATCTACTTGTGTACATGACAGTACGCGTGGCGAAGCATTTTTATTGAGTGCGAATAAACATTAAAAAACTGTTTCTCACTTGGCCATACTCTAGCTGGTTTTACTATCATGCCCGATTATAAGTAATGTACTTAGGGTTGTCAAACTGCTTTTTATATTTGCTTTACAGTGTCAATGGAATGAATGGTTTTAGATAGAGAGGCGAGCACTTAAAACTAGTATATCTATAGGAAACAAGGAGATTCAGGTTCATTCAGGCCATCTCGAAAATGGACGTCAATCTCATGTAATATCAGTCTCAGAGTAGGCAGAACCGGTACTGTTCTAAAATACCCGGATTAACCGGACTTCATCCCGCTCGTACTCGAGTTTTGGTCGACTGTATGACTTATATGGTTTTCTATGGATACCATTGTCAGATCGGACCAAATTAAAATGGGACTAATGGGACCAATTTTGATGATATTTTTCAAAGCTGATGCTTACCAGCTTTGAAAAGAATCATCAAAATTGGAAGATATGAAGTAACAGACATAAAAAATTAACTGATGAATGACCTAGTGAAGATCGCCGGAGTAGCGCAAAACCGATCATTGTGGTGTTCTTTGAGGGCTGTGGTTTCTATGTTCACCAGTGATGACGATGGAACATAAAAAAACATACAGTCAAATTGGCTAAAAACCGGCTAGTGGCAGCCCTAGCTACGCGGAATGCGCAGACGCACGCGCCGAACCGGTCGCGAAAGCGCTCAAGGTTGAGCTTTCTTCAATGAGCTTTTACGTTTTTTGCGAGCTAATTGCAATCTTGGGCAAACGACGGTGGCCATCTTCAGACTGAGAGTAGTATAACAATTTTTCTGTCGTAAACTTCTACAGCATTGCCTAGTTGTCTACCTTGTTTTATGTGACGAAAGTAGACAACTGATCTCTCAGCCCACCTGATGGAAAACAGGAACTGAGGCACCATGGACATAATTAGTGACTAGTGACCAAAAAAATCGCCTATGCGCTGCCTACCCTGAGGACTTAGATGGATTGCCTCTATCTATGCCAGTAATTACACCGGCTATCCTACCCCCAAAGCGAAACACAGCAGTGCAAACACTGCTATTTAGCGGCAGGTTAACGGGTAAGACGGTGGTAGCTATCCGGGCGGACCCTGCACGAGGTCCTAGCTGTTACCATGCCAAACTTTGCCCATTGCTTGGAGTATAATGTTTTTGAGGGCTAATGGGCTTACAACACAGAACAAAAATAACGTAGAAGCGGCTTATACCCCGATTCTCGAGAGAACCGATGTCGCCACACTCACACTGGTGCAAACAAGCACACAGAAGTATCTGAAAGCTTATTGGTTATAAAATCTTATACAAAAATAAACTTTATTTCGAATGTGACAAAAGCAAAATTATACTACTCGTTTTATTACTTACGACGTTTCGCTTGCTACTACTAACTTGCAAAGAGAGTGTTGCCATCTAGCGTCGAGTAGCATAACTTTGTTTATAACTAAAACTCAATAGTTCAGCAACTCCCCAATAGATGGCGAATCTTGGTTATCTCTCCCACATACGTGGCATTTCCCAAGAGTAAAAGAGATAGGCTGCTTTTTGCACGTTATGGCTAACGAGCGTCATAGTGCTGTGCAAGAGTCGGTATTATATCGATAAAATATATATAATTATATATATATGAAGCAATAGTACATTGGGCGTCTAGGGAGGTAATTACGGTATTACTAACAAGAGTGTTAGATTTTAATGACTCGAGTTAGTATTCCGCTTACCGACCGTGATGCATACAATGTTTTTCATCACACTTCTAAGCCAAAAAAAAATGTTTTAAGACAAAATATTGTTAAATGACGTACCAACTTTTCCATAACTCCCTAGGGAATTTCACTTTTCTATTACTCCCGCGATGCATGCAAGCAATGCGGCGCTTACAAAGCAAGTGTGATGAAAAAGTACATTTCTTCGATTTGCTTTGGTTTTTACGGAACCTATATTTACCCAGGGTGTAACTAAAATTAATGGTGCTTCTTTTAATGTCGAAGCACTTTTATATTATATAATTTTAGTTAGCGGAGCATTTTTAAATAAAACAAATATAATAACAAATATAATAATAATATAATACAAATAATTAATTCATAACCTTTTGAATAATTAAGAACAGACAGATGGACAGTCGGGCAGACGATGATAACGATAATTTGAGAACGGCACCTTAAAATTCACACCCACAATATTATAATATTAGGATATGCTCATGCTCACAGTAAGTAAGGCTGAGATGATGATGATGACGATGACATTCGGGCGGACATGGCGAAACTATGATTTGGAAACGAAACCTTAATATCTGCAATATTATAATATGATGATAAGCAGACCTACGCTCAGCAGCTGGCAGCAAAAGGTTGAGATGACGATGATGATGACGATTACAGTCGGGCGGACATGGCGAAGCTATGATTCGGCCACAAAACCTTAATATCCACAATATTATAATATGATACGCAGGCCTACGCTCAGCAGCTGGCAGCAAAAGGTTGAGATGATGATGATAACGATGACAGTTGGAAACCCGATTAAATAAATAAAGATTGTAGAGAACATTTTTAAATTTTTTTCACTTAATCGGCTCAAGACAACTAAAGTAGGTATATCAAACGAAATAAAATATCGATATCGATACCTTTTTGGACCCTTTCCTCGCATTGGCCGCTACTCAGCCTATCGTTCCGAAATTCTAGAAATTTCCATAGTTTTATGCCAAATAAAAAACGACCTTATTATTGGCACATAAAGTTGTTTCTTATTTAGTGTAGTACAAACATCTTGCGGAAGACGAAATATTTTAGAAAGTATTAAAATATTAACAAATTAAGAATTTCCGGTGGTATGAAATACCTTCATTAGTGAGGTTTGACTTCTGGCTGTTACTTTTACATCCCAAAACGGCACAAAAGGCATATTTGCACATTCTTTTTCGGATTTATTCGAAAACAATCTCACGTGAGCGCGCTTAGAGAACTGGCGGCCTACTGTGGTTAACTTTTGTGCAGGTAAGCCTTGCGCTGCTTACTATTGCCACACGCGCTGCGCTTACATTACGCTTCTACTGTTTTTTCTGTTTTGTGGCTTACAAAATACTTCCAAATAAAGCTATTTCGAACATAATCGGCCCAGCCGTTTTTAAACAAATACTGAACCCTACACTGACTATGGCCCGACATGGTTTTGGCCGATTTTTACTATTTTATTAATCTTCTGGAACAATCAAGTTAAGCGTTGACACATTTCACACACAAATTTTCTGATTGATTTTGCAACGCCGATATGAACGCACTCGTAAAGATAACATATCGAGCATCCATTTATCTAGAGTAATCTAGACGTTTCAGATAATGTCCAATAATCCGATTCTATAAAATGAGATGAAAATTTACTGCCTTGTTTATCGCTGCCATTTAGGGCCAGGCTTACCGTGGTCAGTCGTTTATTGTTCTTTTTTTTTTTTTATACCACGTCGGTGGCAAACAAGCATACGGCCCGCCTGATGGAAAGCAGTCACCGTAGCCTATGGGCGCTTGCAACCCCAGGGGTGTCACATGCGCGTTGCCGACCCAATAAGAACTTGTACACTCCTCTTTTGAAGAACCCCATACTGTAGTCCAACGGGAAAACCTCGGCAGGGAGCTCATTCCACAGACGGACCGTCCGCGGGAGGAAGTTCCTCTGAAACCGCACGGTGCGCGACCATTTAGGTTGCAAGGTGTGAGGATGAGCGCCCAGTCGGTGGCGAGCGGTGCGATGATGAAAAGTGGACGTTGGCATCATGTCGAACAGTTCTTCAGAGCACAACCCATTGTACAGACTACAGCCGATAGAACACACATAAGGAGGCGAAGTCTCTCCTTAGACTTAAGGGTTCAATACCGCCTGTGAGTCTGGGATCGTCGACTATTCGGACAGCTCGTCTCTGAACCGAGTCAAAGGGTGCAAGCTGGTATACAGGTGCTCCTGCCCAGAGGTGACAGCAATACTCCATATGGGGTCTGACTTGCGACTTATATAACAGAAGTCTTTGCCCCGGAGTAAAGTATCCCCTCGCTTTATTGTGCTGAGCACCCCGAGCTTTTTGGATGCCAGCGTAGCTTTTCCCTCTAGGTGACATCGGAATTGGACGTCGTTGGAAATGTCGACTCCGAGGATCCCAATACTCCCTGACATGGTAAGAGCTGTGTCTTGGAACTACCCGTTACTTTCGCACTACTTGTTAGAACATGATGCCAACTACGATAAACGATTAAACGCAGGACCATCATAAGCCTACAGGTCCTAAAATCAAGGTCGAATTGAAAAGACTTTGCGCTTTTTAATATTATCTTTGATAATTAGTGTGCATGCATACGTAAAAGCCACGGTGACGGAAGTAAGAATACATTTGTCATCACCCCAACTCCTCCTTCGGGTGTCGTAAGAGCCGACTAAGGGATAAGGGATTGAAGTGTCACTGACCATTATTTGATAAAAGATTGATGATGGGCAGCAGCGTCATCATAGTGGACACATTACTGCGATCGCCAATCCGCTTGCCCAGCGTGGCGATTATGGGCACTTACCTCCTAATGCGCCTGTATGTATATCTGTGTGTGGACTATCATATGCTGATGATGATGATGATACGTAAAAGCCGGATAGGCCTGCTGGACATCAAAAAATTTGGCCAGACCATATTGTAAAAAGTTTGACGAGTCTGGCTTTAGCCGGATACCACACAAATCTCACAACTCACAACCATACTCACGGCTCTCACTTAGGTACTACAATCACGGTAAATTTTTAGTATTTTCCTACGAACAAATAAAACATGGAAGCCGCACGCCATATTAAATTGCCTTTTAAAAATGGTCCTGAATTTTACTTGATAAGTGTCAACCCCTGTTTAATGCGTCACGGTACTGATTGTCAATATCAACCTATAAAAACTTAAACCACCATTTAAAATAGTTGTGATTGGTCCATCAAAGTTTTGATTGGCTATCTTCTATAAACGTTTGTCAAAGATGTTGCGCCGAAATATGCGCGGTGTTAAGAAAAGCGCTATATCCTGCCCATCTTGGCACACTTGAACAATTGCTTTTGGGGGCATTTTTGAGCTGGCGTTAGACGTCCATGTTATACAGGGTGTTTTTTTTTTCGACCGTTCAAATTCTACGTAGTGAATGTGTACCGAGTAGACCGAGTCTATTTTATCTGTGGGTGACGCCGGCAATGCCTGTCAACGATCTTTGTTTGGGTATACTAGTGCACCTAAGCCGCAAATAGTAAAAGTGATTAAAATAAAGCTTTTCATATATATTTCTGTTCGATAAGTGCACGGAATGTGATAAAAGTGATGACTTGTGTGTTGTGTGGTTCCAGGGTGTAAAAACCGCCAGGGTTACCTGAATGAACAAAATAAAGACATTACGTTTCACCGGCAATTTAGTCTTGACTTGAATTTTAAGATTTCGAACCTTATTAAGGTAAAAGTAACTGAAAATCTTATTCAATATTTGTTGTCGGATACATATGTGTAGTTTTGTGATTAAACCATTCGTATTTACATTCGTAATGTAATTATAAATAGTGGGATTCAATCAAACATTTGTATCGCATAGTGTGGTACTTAAGAGACCGATCGTGATATCGATAAATGTATTGATAGTCAACTCAAAAATGAATCGATGTTTTTAATGTCCAACAGGTTTCCACTGGACACTGAACAAAGGCTATTATGGGTCAAAAATATCAAAAAGGCAGACGACTGGTGCTCTAAAGAGTATTCAAAAATATGCTCCGCACAATTTTAAGCTGTTGTTTCAGGCAAGGGTACGCGCATAAGTGATTACATTCTGACGTACTACCCACCATATTTGGTAATCATCCAATGTCATGTCAACCAGCAAGTAAATTAAGTTTAGTTTAATAATGACGCTCATGTGATACTTGTGTAGACTGATTAATTTAATTAAAAAGAAGCCATCATACCAAAATTGTTAGGTATGCTTTAAGGAATGATAAGTTCCATAAAACTTGTTATAATGAGAGTTTTCTGAAATCACCAGGGCGGGAGCAGGTCCAGAAACTTGTCTAAATTCTATGTTTATAGTTTCTGGTTTAAATATTTTGTATGAGTTAAAAAAGATACATAAAAAAATTTAAACTTTATTTACAAAAAAAAAACCATTTAGTTAGTCTTTCTTTGGGGCTAGATAATTGTGTTTCTTAGCGGGACCTTACGGCTATGTGGCGCCAACTAGTGGCATACGTTTTAGGAAACCCTCATTATGACATTTTAATTAAAGAAAATATTTCGTTAACTTTGTGATTTTATTTTTATCCTAAAATGTAGATTTTGAAATCACGATCGAAGAAGATTGTGATTCTGAGTAGGAAATAAGGTTTATTCCTACTGTATTCGCTACCTAATTTGGTAAAAATATTATTATTGCCGATAAAAGTATACGATGAAGACTGGACTGGACATCACTAATAGTAATGACATTTTATCTAGTCAGGTTGGTAGCATTGTTCAAGAAAATGGAGTCATTGATGGAGTTCACGACCAAGTAGAGCTACTTTATTTGTCTCTTTTTCCTTATGGAATACGTCTTGAGATGGTGAAGGATGACAATAGTTTGTTCATGTATGTCTTAATACACAGAATCTTCCCTATATTTTATCTGTGGATTTTTTTGTACGATTTAGGTTACAAATCTTTTCCGTGTACATAATTATGAAAGCTAAGGGCTCTAGAACCCAAATTTTCTTGTTGGACGAATACAAGCCTGGTGGCTTCTGGTTCTTAAGAATTATGTGGTCTAAACCTAATTTGTATGTGCCAGAACCGTACTTTCGTAATGTCCACAGGAACGACGTTTTCGTGAACGCTGTATGGCTCCAATAGAGTTTAAGCTAACAATGAAGGCATGTAAAGCCCTATTTAGACCGACCTGACATGAACACTTGTTTGCATTTGCAACAGGAAAAATGATTTCGTAACACGCATACTTATTATCAAAAACGTTGATGCCCACATTTCGTGTCAAAGCGACATCTTGCAGTGCGAGTTGCATCACAATAAAGTACAATCATGTTGGTTCGCACGAGCTTTCACGAAACTGCCGAGGAAAATTTAAGTGGAAACAAGTATTTGGGTCGCGATTGTAGGCCTTTTTGTATGGCGAAAGGTAATTGTAGCTTGATAAACAAACATACCATACCAACCTTTGTAAATATGAAAGAGCGTTAGCTAATAGTAGATTGTGTCACAAGGGATCAAAATGGTATATTTCCGGCGTGGGCGTATATTGAATCCTGAGCGTAGTGAAGAATTCAAGCGTTAACGTCCAAGACGAAATAATTTTGATATCGTGTGACACATACTGCTTTTCATACCACCTATGAGAAAAATGAAAGATATATCACATATTTAATACTTATGCAAATAATCGATTCTAAATAATTTTTTATCAATTATGAACGTGCTGTTTATTTTCATATTTCATTGTAATTTAGGCTGGCAATAGAAAGTAATTGAACAGAAAAGTGCCACTTTGATCCCTCCTAGTAGGGAAGAAAACACCCGTATTCGAATAGGTGGTGAGAAAAAAAAATTGTGTTCTAAAATTGGCTACTGCCAATGCCAATTTAATGCACACTTGCATTATACATCTGGTGCAAGCCCGCAGAATCTTCACTTGTTACCCTTGAGGCATATCATAAAGTTGAAATAGTATAGATAATAGGTATAGCGTACATTAGGGCCCTCGTACACTTAGCGTCGGAGTTATGCGGGCGTTCACTACGCGATGACGCTTTAAAGACGCTAAGGGCACGTGCCCATAATCATCATAATTATGCCTAAATATTGACTCCCTT